>PVKS010003839.1:0-99486 GCA_004027875.1 Aplodontia rufa
GACCCTTAGATCTCTGGGTTAAGCTGATTTTACTCATCATGATCTCTTCCATAACCATCCATTTACCCTCGAAGGCTGCAATGTCATTGTTTCTAGTTGTTGTGTAATATTCCATGGTATAAATGTACCACAGTTTTTGGATCCATTCTTCCTGTGAGGGACACCGGGCTTGTTTAATGGAGGCATTTAATAGAAGCATTATAAGCATTATCATTTTTATGTCTAAACTTTTGACAATAAAATATTAAAAAATATTTTTTAGAAGTACTAAAAATACCTTTTGCAGAAGTACTAAAAAATAAATTTTTGAAATTGGAGGATAGTGGTATTTTCCTGAGTTACGTCAAGCTAGGTTGTGATCATTCATTCCCAGTGTACCAGATAACAACATTTACTACATCCTTTTCATATCTGAATCTTCTACCAGGCTGAGAGTTCCTTGAAGGCTGCTTGCTACCAAATCTTCAGATCCCTGCTCTTAGCACAAGCATTCAGGTCAAATGGAGTCTTCTTCAATAAAAGTGAATGGATGAAGACACACTGTGATTCTCATTGCCAGGATCAGCTATGGCTCTGTCTACTTAAAATATCCATCTAAAAAGCTACTGATTTGATTGGCAGTGTGACTTTCAGGCCCACAAAAGCTCAGGGAGGGAGTTCTGCAAGGACCATTAGGGGCTCTGAAGAGCGGGACTCCCCTTAACCACTGTTGCCTCTGAGTTACCATTTGTGTGAGTGATGGAAGAACACTGGAGAATGCAACCACCTTCTGGGGCTGGGCAAACATGCCTTCCTTGAGAGCAACATAGCTTGGAACAACGGGCAAGTAGGAAGAGGGAGTTTCATTTTTTCCCTTTCCTCCCACTTTCTACTCCTCCTCAAAACCACTTTGGATAGAGAAAATCAGAAAGTCAGGCACAAAGAGAAATTTATTTTGCTAAGTCCTATTCCTAACACCACAAAGAAGAAAATAGATGCATATGTAAGGAGCAGAGACACAATTCCTTAATAATCAGAGCATGATGATTCTTAGATTACAAACTCAATTACAAGCTCTTGAAAGCTGAGGCCTTCCTTAGTGCCTTTAAGAATATGTGGGAAATTAAAAGTGCTTGAAACTCTTTGTGGAATTTAAATAATTTATTAGTTTTTCAATCAATTGTACAAATATTTATTGAGGACAAATATTTATTACAGTTACTGCTGGATACTTCAGAAGAAAACATGAGTAAGACACTATCGCTCCTCTTAGATAATTTACATCCTGATGAGAAACATAGACTGTAAAAAAAGCAATAGCTTTTAGTAGTCAGTATGGCATTTCTACCTTTCTACCATTTGGAAAACATATGAGGGAGAGATAAAAAGGGCAAGAGCAAGTGTCGTTCCAGCTACTGCTCCAGGCATTGGGGTACAATGGTAGATCAAAATCCCTACTTTTAACTATGCTTCCAGACTAGTGGAGATCATAGACAAGCAAGGAAAGACTGCGCCTCACCTGCACATTGTTGATCAGAAGGATATATTGAGTAGGTTGGTCTAATTAAACAGGCAATTTGCAGAGCCCTGCTATTCTGTGTGTTTATTTCTGCAAATATGTGAAGTAGAGGACATTCTTAGTCACCACTCATGCTTTCTCGCTGGCCTCAAACACAGCATGAAGATGCTGTAACTCCACAGTGGCCCTGGTGGGCCACAAACCGGATTCCTCCAAAGAATAATAAATACGCTGTGATTCACTGGCTCCATCTATGATGTCACAACCTCCAGACCTGGCAAGACACCATGCAGCTGCTCACAGGCAGGTTAAATAGCAGAGTCCTATTTCAATGACAGCAGTTCAACTGCTAGTACTGTCAGGTGTGGGAAGGGGCCTGAGCTCTGGATTCAGATTGAATCTGGTCTGAATTGTAAGTTCTTCATTTATTTGTTGATATATTCCAGGCAAGTTATTAAAATTGTCTAGGTCTCAGTTTCTAATCCAAAACAGGAGAATCTAACACCCATGATGTTGAACAGTTACTCTGGGAACAAATGAATATCTTCACAATCCCTACTGCCATGTCTAGGTAGTAAATCCAAATATGATAGCTCTGGACTAACTTACCCTCTCTAATCTTCAGATTGTTTTAACGTGGATTTCCACTATCAGTTCAAATCTAAGACTAGTGTGGACTAGGTACTAATTCCATTGTATAGCTGACGGAAATAGTAAGTGCTATTCTTTATTTATTTATTTATTATGTGGGCCAAAGCCCTATCATGAACTAAACCAGTAGTGAAGCCTACTTTACAAACCTGTTCTCCAGATTCCTAGTCATATTAATTATAAATGGCAAAGGAGGAAAGAATTATTTTAGAACAAATGTGTAAACAGAAACACAAAATAACCAAATTAATCCATAAGTGAGTGAATACACTAATAAGTTGATGTATATTAGAGAAGAGCTTAACCATTTTGATTAATAGTATTTGAAATTACAAGATCTTAATGATAAGGCTCATCCAATAAGAGGATGTATACAGTAGTTGTTAACCATGCACACCAACATGTAGGCTGAACGTGGCAAGTATGTACTGCATATGGTTTTCTGAGGCTATCTCTCAAGACTATCATGCACACACCCTCCACTCTCACACACAATGGAAGCATTTTGCGATACTAATGCAACAATTATGCACAATTTCTGAAAAAAAGAACAGCGATCAAATGTAAAAGATTGTCCAATATCAGGAAAAGCTGGCCTTCCAACTCAGGTTGCTTATAATTATAAATAGAGAGCTTTAAGCCTCCAGGGGTTATGATGTTTAACTATTTTTTAAAGAAAGGAATATAAGTGCAATAAACTCTAATAGAAACCAGAAGGGACTACAATATTATTCATAATTCTATATGTCTCACTCTATGAAAAGGGAATATGAGTAAGAGAAGGAAGAAAACAACTACAGATTTGTTTTAACATTTCAGAGCAGAAAATTGTAACAAAGAATTCCCCACTTGAAAAGAAAAATGCATTTTTTCTGTCCCCCAAAGGCTAAGAAAAAACACATTATTGAACTTTATAGTTATAGAATGCAGTTAAAGAAGAACGACTTGGTGGAAACTTTTCAACTTGTAACTAGTGGATTCTGAAAACTAGAATAATATGATGGAGAAGGCACCATATTATCTTCAGAAGGAGAAAAATAGTGGGAATCTGATGGATATTCATAGCCTCAGATCTCAGCTATGGAAAATAAAAAAAAGAAAATTTAGATACATATAGGGTTGAGCTTTGTAAAGGAATTGCACCTTTACTCTGTGAGGCAAGACATAATTTTGGGGAGGACCCTGGGACCACACACTTGTTCTAAATGATGAGCAATAATGGAACATGGCTATGTTTTGAGATATCATCTGCATGTGCTGTCGTCTCTGCTTCACAGGGACAGATGCCGCCTTGTTAAAAGAAGGATGTATCATATGTCATGATCCTCTACACCAGCGGGAAAGTAGCATTTGTTTATTATTTTGACAACCACCTTTTCTTTGCCTTAAAGAGCAGATGTAATATAATGTTTTGACTTCTATTTTTGTTCCCCTATCTCCAGGTGTGCTGGTGGCACCTTGACCATATCACCCACTGACAGTGTGGTCAGATTGGCCTTATGACGAGTGGCGACCTCTGACATTCACACGTCCAGTGAACCTTTTTGCCTTCAGACAAACCTGCCTTTGTAAATATTGTGAAGCCTTCCCAGAATCAACATTTCCAAAATTTTACCTTCTACTCTTCCTGTATCCGTTGATATAAATCAATAATCTACAGGAATACCAAAGCCACAAAGTTGTGTTGCCATTCTTTTACCTCTCTTATTCCAACCTACCATGGCTACTCAGGCATCTATTTAAGAAGATTTACCTCCTCAATATGACTTGCATATTCTTTCTCGACTTCCACTACCAATTGCTTTGTTCAGGCCACCATCAGAGTAGCCCCCTATCTCACCTTCTGTCCTGCCTCTCCATCATGTGGTCTGCAGAGATTCTTTGTCACTTTTGAAATTTCCCATCTGATGTCATTAATCTACTGCTTAGAATACCTGTCTTTTGACTTGTGGAAAAACCCAAACCCTTTAACACAGAGTATACAACTTTGCACTTCACCATGATTCCTTCTTGGTGTCTCACAAAAGCTTAAATCCAGCCACCCCAATCTTGGGCAGATTCTGCCATGAGCAATTCCCTCAAGGCTTTCTGCATGTGAGAAGAAGATGCCAGAAAAAGAAGGAGACAGATTTTGTATTTAAAGCCTGTTACTCCCTGCTGTCATGTTGGGTACTCTGGTTGTTTCTCTCTTAATTTCCTAAACTTTCAGCAAAGATAATGTTGTTCCATTTCACAGTTGAGAAAAGTGAAGATTTAGGAAAGAAATGATCCAAAAGTAGCCAGAGCTCATTAGTGCCTCAAATAGGGTTGAAATGCAGATTTATCAGCACTCTTTCCCCACGATCTCTCCACAGTGATCGGCAGACATTCTGACATGCTGTTGGTGAGGCACCTCTTCCTTCTGTGTTCTGGGTCCTTCTCCCATTTATTTCTATCTCAATCAAGTGATTATCCCACTTCACAGGCAGAGAAAATAAGCACTTTAACTATTGCTCTTCCTTCCTTCCATAAAGGAGAGTCCTCGAACTAAGATTGAGGTTTACTCACAGTGACAGGGCTACAAAGGCCAGGAAAGAAATCTGTAGAGTGGACTTCAGTGGGGAACTTGGGTGATGTTTTGGGTAGACAGTGGAGCATTGAAAACAAGAATTTCTAGTGACTTTTGAAACTTCTTGATCCATAACCATAACCATGACCAGGAAAGAGTACTCTTTGGCCTCTGGCTGTGGAGAAAAGTCCATGCTGACCTCAGGGTTTCTTTCTATTAACAGATCTTCCCGTTATCAGGCACCCACCTGGTATCAGGACTATGCTCTGAGTGTCACACAGATTGCCTCCGTTGATTCTTAAAAGCCACTAAGGTCAAATATTTAGAGCTATATCATTATGATCCGGCTTTCCTTGAGCTCAGACAACAATGCTGACAATCATACTGTTTGTGGATAACAAGCCCTTCCTAAGAATGGCACGTTTTCACTCAAATGATGCTGGAGCCTTTGGGATCATGGCAGCCCTCATCAGAACCCATCACCCCTCTCACTGCACAAGTTCGACTGCAGTATCATTAGTTCCTCTGAGGTGGGCCTGTACCACCTGCACCTTGTCTTTCCTATGCAACGCTGCATGAGATGTGAAGACGCAAGGCCTGGGTGTCTCCCACATTTCCCACTTGTGTTTCAGACTTAGTGACCCTTTATCTCCCTCACAAAGGCCACTACTTCAATAGCAGCCCCCATTCCCAGCACTCTTGATGAACATACTCATTCTCAGGAACCTAAGCCCTGCCTTCTGCCCCCTCCTCTTATCACTGGAAGCCTTTTCACTTATACATCTCCTGGAAGAATGGTCCCTCAAAGATGCCGGTGTCCTCATCATTGGTAGCCATAAATGGCAAAAAGGACTTTCCAAGTACAACTGAAGATCCTGGCTTGGAAAGATTTTCCTGGATTATGAGATGGTTCAATTGTAACGAGGAAGGTTCTGATGAGAGAGTTTCAGGAAGACCAGAGTCAAAGGATGGTAGGAGAAAAGGAGCAGACTGATGAGAGAAAAAAGCCAGGGACTGAGGAGTGAGGACACAGCTGGGAAAGATGAGGACGTGTCTTTGCCCCTCAAAGTTTCTAGAAGGCATCAGTTGCCCTGGTATCTTGACTTTGATCTGATGAGTTGGGTTTTAGACTTCTAAACTCCAGAATCAGAGATAAAAAAAAATTTTTTAGCTCCAAAATACTAAACTGGTAAGATTTGTTCCAGCAGCAATAAGAAATTCACTTCTCCTTCTCCATAGACCATTCTTGAAACAGTCTCCATTAATAAAAATCAGAGGGGACTCATCTAAGAATCAACATATTCTTAATGCTTGAAAATATTGTTTCAGTGTGAAATTGAACTAGATTAATCAATGTAGGTGAGCCTAAAAGGGGAATGACCTGACCTTCATTCGTATCAGTCATTCTAACATGCTACTTCAGTGATATGAAACTGATTCTCCCATAGGTTATCATGTTTATTTTTTCTTTTCTCACCAACTCCCTCTGATGTCTAGCTTGTGATACCTGAGAAATATTAATTTATTAAATGGCTGAATGTGATATTTTGACCCAGAATTATTTGTATGTCCCACTCCTAAATCTAGATAATGAAATTGCCACTCTTCCCAGTATCCAGTATCATGATATATCTTATTTATTGTCAGAATTTCAACTACTTCTGACTATCAATTTCAAGAGGCAATCCAATGATTGAAGTCAGGATTGAGGCTATGGAAATGTATCATACAAATTGTGTAGGAATACACACACACACACACACACACACACACAAATCTCAGTGCACATAAATTTGCTCTGGAATTTTTTTAATTTACATTAAAGGATGGTATCTAATCAGTGAATGTAGGAGAAATTTATGTTTCATCACTTATAAGGAATTACAGATGAAAACCTAAGTTAACTGAATTTGTGTTTCTGATTTGCACAAACCGTATTTCAATGCTCTGTATAGACTAAAATAAATGGAATATCCCACCACCTGCCCTGAATCTGTCTTTGGTCCCAAAATACTGCTAAATGAAAAAGAGTCTAATCTTCTCACATTAGCCATAAAAGAAGTGCTTCATCAGGAAGTACTTAGTGTTCAGTATTTCATATATTGAAGAAATAAAATGAGTCTTATTTTAGTCATTCAAAGCTCTTTAATTAAAAATGTGTTCTTTAACACATGCCTTCTCCTATTTTCCTGGTTGTTGATATTTATAAGGTTTTCTAAAATTATAATACATGATGTAGGAACAATCTTTGTCCCTGACAGCTAAGATCCCTTGGGGAGTGACTTGACTATGTGAGAGAAGATATGGAGAAAAACATGCTTATGAGTGTCAAGGTATATGAGAGCTCCACCAAGCCATGTCACTGAACTTTATAACCTTCAGGTAAACTCTTTAAGGAAATTATCCCTGAACTCAGATGAACTGTGGTCCATTGCAGGCTAACCCACTAAGTAAAAGTGAATAAGAAACCCCACATACTTTCAGCCTGAAGTTTTCTTTTCCTTTTCCTTTCCTTTTGTATTTTTGGGAGAAAGGATTAAGCCATTAAATAGTAAAAGGGTACTTTGTTACTGAGCTACAACTCCAAACTCTTTTTATTTTATTTTGAGTAAGGGTCTTGTTAAGTTGCCCAAGCTGTCATTGAACTTGTCATTTTTCTGCCTTGATCTCCTGGGTAGCAGGGATTATAGGCATACACCATGCCTAGCTCAGCCTCAGATTTTCATTTACATAATTCAGTAATTACAGCAAAGATAATAAGGGACCTTGTTTATTCATGTGTTGAAACACAGGTTGAATACGTGTGTGTTATAAACACTGTGTTAGGTCTTAGAGGGGACACCTACTCCCTCTCTGGGGATTGTTGTAAGAAATCATGAGATACTGCTCCTAAAATCTTAGCACAATACCTGGCACTTGTAGGGACTTAATAAATTCTAACAGTTATTAGTAGCTGACTTAGCCATAGTACAATATAAGGCATTTTTTAAGAATTCCCCCTGTTCCATTATCTGTTTTTCTTCTCAGCCCTTATAAATGGCATGACAGAGGTAATTAGGAAAACATTTTAGAAACTGATATATCTAAAGGCAAGGTGTTAATGTTCACAAAACTACAATTCAACATTTTCCAAATGGAAAGCAAGCTCAAAAAATGTTCTCAATCCCCACATCTGGCATCCTCTTGGCTGCCAGTAAACAAGGAGAATTTCCAATTTATATGAAAGTTTGTACTTTACACCACACAAGCTCTGGCACGTTATAAAATACGAAAGCTCACTGTCCCTTTAGGATATGCATCCTACCTCATGCAAAAACATTCTGTTAGCTTTCTAAAGAAACTATTACCACCTTGGATTGATGTTCGAAAGGCACCTTTGAATCTGCAATTGTGCTGGGTACTGTTCAGAGAAAGGATATAGAGTCCCTACCCTGTGAGACATTAGACTACAACAGAAATGGGTCCAACAAGCAAGTGTAACTGAATATAGATAAAGTGTTCTTGTATGTGAACAAATGACTTCAGTGTTGGAAATAACCCACTGCGGGGAAACCCAGTAATAGGAAATCTGGTTGTATTTTCAATTTGTGTCACTCAGAAATCTGCATCAGGGAAAAAATTCACTGTCCTAATCCTTTTGCCCCAGGACACAAACAACGATAGTGTGTTTGTTGTATGAAGTTTGAACTCAAGAAAGACGGTGCTTCATATATTCAGAATAAATAAAAATCTCCTCCGTTCTTAGCAATACATTTTTTGATATTGATCTTTCCTGTTTCAAGCTTTTTATCCAAAGTCCAATCATAGCGTGTATGTATGTGTGTGTGTGTGTGTGTGTGTGTGCATGGTTTTTGCTCTTGTCACTGATCTCTGCTACATTATCAACTCAAATCTCCTGTAATATTTATATTTTTCCACTTTAATAGAACCTACTACTTGTTGTAACCTAATAAACAAAATCTACTCTTTATAGGAAGTAAAGTCAAGAATGCTTTTAGGACTCTATTAAAGTGATTTTAGCACAATTTAACATCTTTTGTCCCATTTCCTAAATCTATTTTTTTGATTATCACTCTCTTGTGATTCATTTTACTTATTAGCAACAAATTAGAAGGAACTTTATAAAGAAATACACAAAAAGCAAGTTCTTTTTCTCAGCCTTATCACATTACATTCTGCCCATCTAACTCTAGTTTCCTTCACCCTAATTTCCTAGATCTGGCTCCCTTCTCCTTTCCCAAGTCTTACATCTTCCAACCACCATGGTGAATCCTAAAGCAGTTCTAAAACTTAGACTACATTTAAAGCTGTACAAACATTTTGCATTACTGTTGCTTACCTATAAATGCAACCAGGAAAGGAAAAGTGAGAACTCCAATGCTACTTGCCACGTAGATACTGTAAAGTGACTTTATTAAAAAATTCTGACTTAAAATTCCTTGAAAAAACTTGAAGGAGGGAATTTGATAAATGACTTTTAAATTTTATTGAGTGAATTTAAATCCCAACCATCTGAAATGACCCAGTCTAAAGGTTAGTTTCTTTTTTCTTCTTTCTTTCTTTCCTCTTCCTTCTTTCTTTCCTTCCTTCCTTCATTTCTTTTTTGAGAAGTGTCAGCTAACTTTTGTTTTTTGTACTGGTTCTTTTAAGATATACATGACAGTAGAATAAATGAATAGACAAAGGAGATAGTAATAAGGGAGGAAGAATGAGAAAGGAAAGTTCCTAGAATGAATCAGACTTAACTTTCCTTTGTTCACATATGAACATATGAACATGCCGTAGAGAATCTCATTGAAATGAACATCAACACAATACGACACTAATTTAAAAGAAAATCATAGTAAATAATAGAAAGTTCAGTGACGTAGTAGGAAGAGAATAGGGGATTGGAGGAAGGAAGGAGAAGGGGAGTTACTGGGAACTGAATTAGAAAAAGCCAGTTTTGGGGCTGGAGCGGTGGCTCAGGTGCTTGCCTGTCATGCGCAAGTACATGGGTTTGAACCCCAGCACCACGTACACAACTAAGTGTCAGAGCAACGAAAGCCATGTGAAAAACTCAATAAAATTTGATTCTCTCTCTCTCTCACACACACACTGTCCTTCTCTCTTTAAAAAAATAAAATAAAAAGCCAGTTTCATTCAGTTCTGTAAGGTGATTTTCTGTTGATTATTCACAAAAAAGGAGGAGGGCCATCTGAGGAAATATTGAAACAGAAGAGGAGGAACATAATCCCTCCCATGGAATAAATGAGATTATAATCTTCCATTGAACTATTTTAGAACATTCTTCCAAATAAAAACCAGCATACCACAAAGGTGCTATTAATAAGCAATAAATCACACTAAGAAGAGTATTGATACAGTAAGATGTACCTGATCATCACAAGCCAGTGTCCTGTACTGGTGGAAGGCAAGTAGTTTTCATATTTCAGTCACTAGGGATAAATAAGTTCTTGTCTGCAGATGAATTGTTACAAGCAGTTAAATGTCAGAGAGGCTACATTTTGAACAAGAACCATTGTTTTTAAGTTCTGCAAAATATAGGGGTTGTTAAACCACTTTAAAGAAAATAATAATGAGTTGCTTTTCATCTGGAATACAGTGACTTTTCATCAGCATTTTATTAAAACAAAATGTATAGTTTGAATGAGGGTGATTTTATTTGTATTATTCTTGCTTAATTTCCCATCTAGAGTCACAAGTAACTAAGCAAAAAACAAAATTTAAACAAAAAACATATTTAAGATAAAGCTCATTCGAACCAAATGGATTCCAAAGAAATACAATCTTCAGGTGGTGATTGTTTTCTGGGACTCTGGATTTCTTTTTATCTGTGACTGAATCGTGGATGGTTTAAAATGGAAATAGTGGATTGAGGTGGGATTTAGAAAATGTGTGACCTCATGTGGAATCTTCCAGAAATTAATCAGTCTAGATTTACTTGAACATTTCCTTTATTTGAAAGGAGGGAAGACAAGAATTTAGGGGAAGAATGTACCAAGGAGTCATACAGATAAACATCCAAAGGATACCAAGTACAGATTGGAAACAGGAATTAATTTATGTCTTATTTTCTAGACAGCAAAAATTAAAAAAAATCATTATAAAACTTTAAACAAAGACATGAGATGATCTGGATTGCATTTTAGAACTATCATTTTGCTTGCGGGGCTACAGAGTACAGAAAACCTCAGCATTGGGATCCTCTGGAAATTGAGAGATAAAGAACAGCTTGTGTTCAGGCAGTAGCGGAAGAGACAGGGACTCATGTTTGGGCCAAAGTTACATTTTGGAAGTGAAGTTACCTGTTTGAGAAGAACAGGGAGGAAAAATAAATGTTTTCCTTCTTTCTGATTGAATGTCAAATCAAAAATCATTGTTTTCCAATGGAATCTGCTTTTCCTGTTAAGTGGACAGCTAAGCAGTGTGCAGAAAATGAGAGGAGGAAGAGGTTTTGGATATTGGTGGAAATAAAAAGGAGGATGAGATACTTGTTTCCCGAGTATAAAAATGAATTCACAGGAAAGTTATCAGGATGCTCTTTCAGTAGGGTGACCTTGTTGGTAGCTGTGAATCTGAACTTGAAGTGAGCTCAAATCACATGGCTGTACGATTATACACCAATAATATTCACTTACCTTGTTGCAAGAGAAAAGTTAAGGGGATAATTGGTTTTAACCAGAAAAACACAACATAGAAAGGAGAAAGGAGGGGGAAGGGATGGGACAGGGTGTAGAATTTAAAGGCAGGGCCAACAAGTGGATATAGTGTGGCACTTTGGGATGTAAACAGGGAAAAAAGCCCATGAGGCTCTCACAGGATGATGGGTAGGCAGAGTATTTGAATCCACAACTTGGTTTTAGCAAGGAAGTTAGACAGTGGAATATTTGAGATTTCTAGGTGACAGATTTGTTGGTAGTGTCGATCATTGAGTATGAGTGGGTGGGCTAGTTTCTAATGGAGGGGAAAAAGCTGCTGAGAAAGACACAGATGTGATTATAAAAGTTGCACCAAATATTTTGACAGATGTTATAGAAGGGACAAGAAAAGAAAGCCAGATACTAGAGTCTTTGGTGGATATAGATTAAATACACAAAGAAAGCTTTTGAGAGGGAAGGTCTTATAACATAGATGACAATGGAGGTGTTCATTCTGAAGAACAAACACCTGTCACACCACCATGCCTTGAGGTTCTTGGAGACAGGAAGAACCAGGTTGTGGTCTACAACAGAAGCCAATCATCTCTTCTGAGTAATCACATGCTATTTTACCAAACAACATTTTATGAATAAGTGTTTTCCTCCTTAGTGTATTTGTCTTCAAATTATTTAGATCATGTCCAAAACAAATTAATGATACAGCTGAGTTCATTGTCTGAAGGAAATTCTGGAGGAAACTAATGTACATTAGCTTTAATATGAAATTAGCTGTTGGGATGAATGCAGACTGGCAGAGCAGAGGGCTACAAACTCTGGAACCTGATAATGTGTGTGTGTGTGTGTGTGTGTGTGTGTGTGTGTGTGTATGTTCAGCATTTTCTACCTACTTATCGTTTAATCAGTCACTAACTGCCTCTGACACTTGATCTGCCTGCCAGGGAACTGGAATTGTATCTCTTAGCAGACCAGTAAGGATTAAAGCAGAGACCATGAAATAATTACTGCAGTGCCAATGACATATCATCCTCTGACTAAACAGCAATAATCATACCACATTCAGTGGCTATAACTCTATTTTTTATTATATATAATTACACTCATATGTGTGTGTGTATATTCATATATATACATGTATATATACATATATACACAGGTGCTCTGAAAATGATCCGTTCCATCAGTTTACATGCTCTTGAGCCACAGTCTGTGACCCTCACAATGATCCTCAGCATTTCATAAACAATTCTCTTCAATTTCCAGGCTACTGGAAGTATCCTGGAAGAGCTCCACAGCAGCACAAAGAGGAATATGAGCCAGAGCTGGATGATGGCCATGAAGTTTTTGAAGAAGAGGAATCAGAGAAATGAAGAAAAACCACCAAATGCTTTCAACTATGGTATGAGCAGTTTTCACAGGACTTAACTCCTCTTTTCACTTGTCATACTCCCATTAAGTTGGACTCAGAGACTTTCCTAGGAAACACTTTCTTTGGAATTATCAATAACACTTACCATGTCATGGCATTATCCTATGCATTAGACACCCATAATTCCGTGAAACTCTTACACGAGATCCTCAAGGCTCACAAGAAGTTTAATCCAAATTGTTCTCCTTGAAGATTAAATTATTTTTAAGCTAAAATTATCTTTAGAAATTACCCAAGTAAAAATTTGCTAATGTGCAAAGAATAGAGACTAGGAGCTAATGGAATTAAGATACCTGCTAAAATATTCAGAATTCAGTAGTTGAGTTATTATAAAAGACCAAGCATTTTGTCCCCTTGCATAAGTACTTCTGAGTCTGTACAATAAATTCAACAAATCCCTCTCTTATTTGATGCTGCAACAAATGAAACTACTGCTTGATAGTTATTTTGAACCCATTTATGCATGCCATTATACATGTGTAGTTTTATGAAAAAATATTCCAAACACAGAAAATTGGAAATGGAAATGAGACCTTTGGACTAAAGTGCCTCAACTCTTTGTTTATTTTGTCAGCTGAAAATTACAATTCCTAGAATTCTACTGTCTTGTGGTATTGTGTCAATAGTAGGATCTGAAACTTTAGATTAAATAGCACTTTTCTGAAGCACAGTAAGCAAAAGAGCATTGCCTTTTGTGTGTGTATATGGACTAATAAATATATTTTCAAAATGAAACATAAAATGATGACCTAAAATTTTTACATCAAATTCCAAAACTCACTTCCAAGTCAAAAACTTCTTGAATCTGTCATATTAGTAAAAGCTCTTTGAAATTAATTCTCAATTATTCGAATCAAAAACAGAGAGGTAGGGGTGTGTGTGTGTGTGTGTGTGTGTGTGTGAATGTATGTGTGTGGGTGTGTTTGTGTGTGAATATAACTTCAAATGTAAGAGTGTTATAATGTCAGCTAAGGTACTAGTTAAGTATAATTTGTGAAGTATCATACTCCTTCTTACACATTATCATAGTGTTTGTAGAGTACATATCACAGGATGTCAATTTTAAAAATGTGTGTAGATGAAAGTTAAATTGAATCATATAAAAAATGATGTTTTGCAGGTTAAAATGAGCAGAATACCAAGAATTTCATACTGATCAACCTAAAAGTATTGGTGGCTGTTGCTAGGAGGTGGGATTGTAAGAGATTGTCAGTGCTTCCTTTAACAACTTCAAGTAGGACGCCCACAATGAAAGAAGTAGTGGGTATCAAAGAAAGAGAAGCATTTGTAGACTGGATGCTCCTGTTGCTTCAGTGGTGGACTTGGGGATGACCATGAACAGATAAGCCTTTAGAAACTTAACAGAGCTCCCCTCCAGGACAGCAGGACAGTGAACTCTCACCTCTTCAAACTGTGGTTCTCTCTCTTCCTTAGAAAACATGCACAGCTTGGTTTTTCACTCAGAGTTTTTACTTGGATGCTATTTCCACTAGATGTAGAGTACAAAAATACTTTATTAACCTCATGAATCTTAGCAGTACTCAGGCTTTGTACTTAGTGGTACTCAGAAGATAAGATGCTGAGAAAGAGACGGACATGATCATAAGTGTCAGTGTCACCAAAAAGGATGACAGATGTTGTAGTGGTGAGAATAGGAAAAAGCCAGGTACTGGAGTCCTCAGATAAGTAATTAACTCCTCCCTCTTCATAGGAAAGAAGAATTAGCACATTATTCTACAGGTAAATTTCTATCTGCCCAAACCTTTAGGTTTGTTTAGACTGAGCAAGATTCCAAATGGTGTAAAACATACTACTGCAAATAAACAAATGCAATTTCCATGAAATTACCAGCTGGCTGCTTCAATATTCAGTGCCTAAGCCTTTGACGGTAATTCACATATAGACTAGGATCTCTTGATTGGGGTTCCATTGTCATCTCAGAATCCTCCAAGAGTGCATGAGGATGTGCCAGGCCTGCTCTCTGATGTGAACCATCTCGGGTGCTGAGGACACTCATCCTTGCTCCAGCCTCAGAAGAGTGGAAAGTTGGTTCCTTCTCTGCTTACCTAATGTGGGGCAGCAGAATATTCTCCCACCTTTATAACTCACAACCCATTGCTGGGTGCATGGTCCACCATGTCTAATAGGCTGTGGCTGGCAGATACCAAGGTCTGTAAGTGGTCCTTGAAATGCCCCTAATCAGATTGGAGATGAGGAGGAAACAGTCTTTCCCCTCCCCAAGGGGCAAGAGAGTTCTCTTCTGTCCTTCCACATTCCCCTGGAGAAAGCTGTACCAAGTGCTATGAAACCAAATATGATCCATTTTTTTTTGGAAAAGGCTCAAGATGTGAGCCAGCCTCTCACTTGGAAATGTAAGGGATTTGGCACAAATGTTTTCTTTTTGTCCTTTGGCTTCTCCACTGAAATAATGATAAAGAACTCATTTTAGCATCTTGCTAAACACATGAATTTGTTAAAAAAAAAAAAAGGAAAAGAAAGAAATGCTTAGATTTTAGTACTTTAGATCAATATAACACCTTCTCATGCCCATCACAGATAGCTGGGGCACCACGCTTCCGTGATAATGCAAATGAAAGATCAGAATTCTGCTAAAGGAAGGGACTGTCTTGAGACAGTCTGGAATTCAAGGGCTCCACAGAGCGAGTGGCTGCTGCAAATCTCAACAGTGTTGTGCCCCAGTCACTTGAAGTTAGCAGGGACTGATTATCCAGCAGTCCATGGGTCATTGGTTTTGAAGCCCTGATACAGTGTTGATATTTGCTAGCAGAAAAGCCTATCATTAAAAGTCTATGATTTGTTTGTGGGTAGATGCCTATGTAAAAAATAAAAAAAATATATTCATGGTTATTACTTTTGAGAGGATTGGTGTAGCTGGAGAGACATGTTTTTGCAAAGAGAAATATCCAAATTTGCTAGTGTGTAACTTCTGGAGTGTTTTAAACTTGAAAAGGCAAAACGGCAGAGTGTCACTAAGCGTGCAAATCCAAGACAGACAAAGAATAAAATATAAATGGTTGAAAATAAGGGCACTAATGTTAGGTTAATACCATCATTACGGTGATATCACTTTATGTATTTATGGTTAAAAAAGTCCATCTAATTATTCTGACTTCATATTTTCTTGGCATACAATAACTTCTGTCAACTTGTGGAAAATCTGGTAAATTCGTGAGTGGAGAGAAATGGCTGGGGAACACAGAGAAACAACCTTAGGCAGTGGTGTTTGGCTGCTTGATATTGAACCCTATAATTATTTGCTCTGCACAATTCTGACAAGTCTTGTGACCTCACCAATGTATCCCAGGGTGAGTCCAGTGAGTTTTCTATTAAGAAATATTGATGATCTGAGTATGAGTCAATTCAAGGCTAGAAAGAGGGAGTACCTAGACAAGAGTTACCTCTAAAAACATCAGTCCTGTATTAAATTCTTACAATATGCCAGCTATGGTGACCCATGTTAGGGACATAGGGGTAGAGGGATGACACAGGTCATATTTCCATGATGCAGAGAAAACCCATGTAGAATATTACTAGGGAGAAACAGCGATATACAAAAATAATGTGGAATAGTAACAACTTTTTTAAAAGAGAGGGAGGGACACTGAGAGACAGAGAAAGACAATCATTTTTTTTTTTAATTTTTCGCATGGCTTTCGTTGCTCTGACACTTTGTTGTATACATGGTGCAGGGGTTCGAACTCACTTACTCATGCCTGCCAGGCATGTGCGATGACACTGAGCCACCACTCCAGCCCAAAGAGTAACATTTTTTTTTAAATGATACTAAATAATGGATGTAGAAGGGCCAGGTCCCAGGCTGGAGCTGACAATTCTTCTGTGAATAAAGACAGGTTTTAAAGTCCCATCCTAGAAACTCAGTGAAAATCAGAGTCCTTTCTACCACTGAGTGTTTATAGCAGTAATAAAATGACTATATAAATATTGCCCCTAGCTGGGCTGCATTTCATAATGAGTTTCTTTCCTTGGCCTATCAAATGAAAATACAAAGATTAAAAACTATCCATATGATTTTTTAACCCCAGGTCAAGAAATTTTCTTTTTCTGCTTAGTTGAAAATGTATCTAAAGTTTAAAAAAATGATTAGAAGAGAATTAAATGTGTATAATGTGTATACAAGTTTGCCCTTAAAGAGATCTGTATGGAGTACTTTATGATTATATTCTTGGAACTTAACCTCTGAGTTTCCATTTATTGATTGCTAAAATGGACTGTTGAGAGGTTGATAGAACTTTTTAAAGCATCTATTACAGTTCATTGAGAAAGTAACTACCCTATGTTTTATGCTCAAAATGAAAATACCAAATCTGTATTTTATCCAAACTTTAACACATATACTGATTTAGTCACTCATAGATTTATCAAGTGCTTGATATTGCTCAACACTCTTTTAGGTGGTAGGTATTCAGAGATGATGGTATGCTGACACAGTTCTTAAAAGGCTTACCTACTATTTGGGGAAAAGATAATAACAACAAGTGAATTATACAAGAGAATAACCTACATAGGAAATTGTCCCAAATTTGATACTCCTGGGTGTGACATAAGCATTAAAGAAATCATGAATGTATTAAACTATAATTGCTATTGGTAAGTGTATTATCAATTAAAATTTCTCCTTAATTGGATACTTAAAAATCTTTTCTGGATTAGGGGGTTTCATCTTAGATAAATGTGTCATTGGCCAAGAGACTCTCTGCTTTCATCATTATTGTTCTTGTTTTCTACTCGCATGCTCCAAATTCATATTGTATCACACGCCTCACTTCCTTTCACTAGAGCTAGTAGGCTAAAAGTCTTTGTATCTAGATTTTTGAATTTCAAACTTCAATCTGGAATAAATTTCTGCCTGCATTACATAAGTGCTATTGCTGTTCTCCCATTTATCTATCTCTTTACATCCCCAATTACTTTTGCTAAAATCTGTGCAATATGCTATATCCTCTCAGGCAAGAGCTTTCTTTAAAACGTAAGTCTTTGGAATCCATTATGAGGGAGATTTCATAGATGTGCTTGTACCTCCAAAGAAAAAAAATAAGCAAGTTCTAATTGAGTATTAATTAATACTAACCTATCACAGCCCAAAAGGATTTTATCCCCTTAATTTCTCCAAATCTCCCCTTCAGCAACTCCCAAATCTCGATGCAGTTTTTGAATTTTAAAATTAACATCTGACAATAAAATCATCCCTGAATCGGCATTTTCTATTTAAAAAGCATATGTTCATGACATGTTCAGAAATAATTCTTTTTCTGTTTCCTCAAATAATATCTAAGTTCCAATTCCAGGGGTCAGAGCATGATATAGATCAATGACATAAACAGACATAAAGCTACTTACTAAGGTACATTGATAACTTTTGTGATAGAGTTTTGCTAAAATTGGTACAATTTAGAAGTCCCAGAAGGGCATTAAATAAGGCTCAGTTGGTTTTGTGATGTTTCTCCTGTCATAAATATAAGTCAGCTGAATTTAGAAATATGGTACAGTTTCAGCTTTATTCCCATAGTTTCCTACTCAACCTCCACATATTAAATATGACCTCTGTATTATAGACATGATCTTCCTTTCTAATAATATATAAACAATAGCAAATATTGGAGGAAGTTGCTCACTGTGATAGATTTAAATTTTTAACACCACTGGAAGAATAGTGGTCATTAAAACAGTCTGAGAACTGACTTTGTGATTAGGTCACAATGATCAACTCACAAAGCAACAAATTTGCATTGAACAGTATAAGTGATTTGTAGTGTGCAATTTGTTTAATAGCGTAGTTATTTGGGTTTTATATTTCTACATTTGAAAAGCAAAATAAATGCACATAAAAATTAAGGGAAGGATGATCATTGAAGTCATGTTTGATGTCTAGTACACTTTTCAGAAATGTTGAAATACAGGGGGAATAATAAAGTTGGACAACTGAAAAACAATGAAAAGTCTGTCCAAGATGTTGAATAAGCAGGAGATTCAGAATCTTGCTCACCTACATGAAAGATTTCTTAGGCTCTGGAAGAATAATTATGCAAACAAGTCTCCAGGTATCATATAGAATGTGTGGTTCGATGAGTTGACAGAATTTGTCCCAGTACGTTTACTAGCATTCATATCATTTCCTAGACTGATCATCATTAGAGCTGGTAAATTTTTTGAGGTTTCAGCTAGCAGGTCGCTTCATTAAGTTTATTTTCTTCATTAAGAAAATAAGTCTCGGGACTGGAGTGGAAACTCAGTGGTTACAGCATTTGCCTGGCATGCACAAGGATGCAGATTTGAACCCCAGCACCAAATACACAATGAAGCATTGGTGCAATGAAAGCCAAATGGAAAACTAAATAAAATTGATTCTCTCTCTCTCTCTCTCTCTCTCTCACTGTATCTCTTTCTCTTAAAAAAGAAAAAGAAAAAGAAAAAGAAATAAAGAAGAAAGGAAGTCTCCTTGAAGCCCAAGAAATTTTCCATCTTTTCCTCTACTCCTTTTACCCCTTTTTTTCAAACATTAAGTTGCATTACTTGATCCTTACTTAAAAGCTCTCTGGCAACTCCTCAAAATCCATGTGACTCCAAATGTTCATTTAAGACTAATTTCCAATTTCATGAAGGTATCTTTTTCCTCAGATATACAAAAATACTTCTAATTTCCTAAGCCTGCTTTAAAGCTTTCCCAGTCACTTGTTGGCTCTCCTTCTTCTAGTATACTCTCCTAGCTCTTGCTCCAGAACTCTCTAGGCAAAGTGTTCAGGAACAGAACAGTCACTAGCTCTCTGTACTCCCATTGATAGTGCTGGTGTTACGGTATTCTACAGTCAACTATGACTTCCTCTTCCTCATATGTTATGAGCTGCTAGGAGACCTTGAGAAAACTACCTTCTGCGTTGGTTACTCTTTGCATCCTGGGAATCCCAAACTGCTTCTCTTCTCACTCTGAAAAATCCCTGTGACTTAGAATCAAAGATGTCGCCTTGGAATGTGGTCCTGGCTGTCCATCTGATGATTCTCTCTCCCTCTCTCTTATTGTATCTCTGTGTTTCAGTCAACTTTTTCACCACTTTCACTAAAAGACCTGATGAGAACAATTAGAGGAGGAAATGTTTATTTTGTGACTCACAGTTTCAGAGGTCTCAGTCTATAGAATGTTGACTACCTTGCTCTGGGCCAGATGTGAGGGAGATCATCGTGTTAGAAGAGTGAGGTAGAAGAAATCCCCTCAGAACATGGCATCAGGAAACAGAGAGCTCTGCTCAGCGAGGACAAAATACATAACCCCAAAGGCACAACCTAATGTTACACTCTTTCAGCCACACCCTACCTGCCTACACTTACCAGCAGCCAATCCCTATCAGTGAATTAATGCACGCACTAGGTTAAGGCTGACACAACCCATTTCACCTTTATACCTTCTTGTATTGACTCACAGATGAGCTTTTGGGGGACACTTTATATCTAAATCATAACACTCTCTCACACACACACAAACACACACACATCATACTGGCTTAAGTAGAAAAAAATATATTCCAAAACCTGACAGAAAAGGTCGTTAGCATTTGTTTCCATTATCATCAGAATAAATCCCAATTTTGTGTCTGTTAAAGATGTAATTCTATGCTGTAAATCAAGGAAAAGATTTTTAGAATATGCATTTTCAAAACAAAGTTTAGTGATGATGCCATTAACAAGCTTTATTTTTTATAATGAACATCACAGAGCATTCAGTTGCTGTACTTTCAGTGGCAATATCTATATCCTGTCATTAATAAACACACCATATTAAAAACATTTGGCAGAATATGGTTGAGCAATAATAATAATTTGCACTCATAGCTCAAAACTAATAGCTCAAAGCACTTCACAATGTGCTGTTTAATTTCTTCTCATTCCCGTATGCTACTTAGTTCATCCTCATTCATTCTGCAAGGCAGGTGAGTATATGGCTCTCATTAAAATAATAAAAATAAATGAAATGTTTAATACGAAAAAAAAGAAAACCGAATAGCCTTTTATAACTATCTAGTGTAGCTAGAGAGCTGGTGGCAGGGATGGGAAACTTTATAAGCAATATCTGTATTTTAGCCAAACTCAAGAGCCATGGGGCTGAGGGCAAAAGGACTCTCATGGATGAAATGCCCATTTGAATAATCAGGTTGACCAGGGATCCTAGGCTCAAGTCTCTGAGAGCAAGTGCAGAGGATTTTCTATGGGAAAGGAAACTGACACATTTGCTTTGTAGAGCAACAGGCTTGAAGGTCTACCCGACAGAGTTATGAGATCTATAACAAAACCCCTATGTTTTGTTTTTGAATCTCTGGGTTCCCATCTGTACCTGGATTATGAAGGGTCTTCTGACAGAAAGCCTGAGGTTTAACCTGGCTCACCTGGTATGATTTTTTCATCTCATAGAATCAAAGTCCTGCCACAGCTATTGGTTCAAGTCTGAAAAAGTGTCATTTAATACTCTGTTCAGTGAACCAATTATTTACCCATAAAATTCAGCCTCTGTTCTTCCCTAGAAAGTTCAGCCTCTGCTCTTTCTTGGCTACAAGTGGAAGTCAAATTCCTTTAATATGTATACATTTATTTGGATATCCTTTCTTTCCATCTCAGGGTTGATAAAATATGTTTTGTAAGATCTTTTATTCTGTTTTTTAAATCAAATTCTCTTTAATATCATTTCTCTTAATATACTCATTATTTCTTAATGTCTACAGTATCTGTCATGATTTCCCCCTTTTATTCCTAATATTGATCATTTGTACATTTTTCTTTTCCTTGATGAGAATGTTTAGAGTTCTATCAACTTTGGTTCTGTTATTCCAGAGTATTGCATTTTTCTTTCTCCGACTTACAAACACATGCTCTTTGGCTAAGCCCAAAGTCAGTGGTGGGTGGGGACCACTGGGAATGAGGGTTTGCTGAGTTTAGGTCAGTCTTTCACACCAAGGTGCTCTTTGTTCGGATGCCCTGCTCCTATGAATTTCTCTTCATTGCCTCCAGTGACTCATGTCAAGATACCTGTTGGCCACATGGTGAGCCTGCTTCATTTCTCCATCTGTGTTGCTGACATTTTGGCATTGTACAAGAAGAGTGCAACTCAGCTTTGTGGAGGTGACAACTGAGATAAGACTATTATTTAGAGGGCTCATCCAAAACCCTCCCACAAAGAAAGCTTTCTCTGGCATGGACCCAGTTGGTTTGGGCTATTTCCTTCTGCCTCTACACTTTTCCACTTTGGGTCTCCTTCCACTCTTCAATCTCAATCTTCCAGTGACATTTCTAAGTAGAACAATTCAGTTCTTTCTTTGCCTTCTTCTTTTCAGGCTGTGTCTTCAAGACCAGAACTTTCTCAAATGGAATATCTCATCAAGGCTTCAGAAGTGCTTTCTGAGAAAAATGTGCTATAATTATATGTACACAGCTTATTTTTCTAATATTTTCGATCTTAATCTACAAAAGTGGGTATTATTCTCTCCCTCTTAGAATTTCTCTTTCCTTGTAATGTAGACATATATATGTACATGTACAAACACACACACATTCAGGCACGCATAGTCCATATACAGTGTTTTCATCAATGGATGGACATACTTCATTCCAATATTTATCAATACAATAAATTTGAAAGACTATAAATATAATCTTAAAAGTGATTTCTTGGGCAGGATGGAAATGTGAAGATAATGAGGAAGAAAACACTTATCTATATATTTATAGATAAACTTTAAAGATAAACTTTAAAAAGTTTATAATAAACTTTTTAAAAATATATACTTAAAAATTAATCCAACTCTGTTTTCCATTCTATTTTATTAGCTTTCAAGTTGCAAAGCATACAGAGATTAGTGAAAATTGTTCAGAGCACCATTCCATATCAGTATTAGTTTCTTAGGGACAACTTATGAATTTTTGTCTACTTATAATTAGTATATAATATTGAAATGATATGGATTAATGTGTCGAAGTATTTTGGAGGCAAGGGGATGATTTTATGGTATCTCATGAATAATGTAAGGACATACTTAAAAGTGAGGTACATCATTAGAATAAGTTATCTTTTGCTATTATTAGAACATGTTCCTCCAAAGTTCATGTGCTGGAAAACTCTTCACCAAAGCTGATATTTGGAGGTATGGCCTTTGAGTTAATGACAATTAGATGAAGTCACAGTTTGGGGACCCCATAACTATGTTAATGTCTCTGTATGAAGAGAGGAGAAAGACTCAAATTAGTGTATTTGCTGTCTTGTCATGTGATGGTCATTAACAAATTTTGGTACAAACAGATGGCTCTTGTCAGATGCCAACACCATGATCTTGAACCACGTGAACTTCTCTTCTTTACAAATTACCTAGTCTCAGGGATTTTGTCATAGCAATGGATTACAGACTAAGACACCCTTCTTTCTAAGATGCTCATTTCTTGGAATCCTGTCATTTGACAGAAATTGAGACAAAGATTCTCTGAGTGAAGATTCTGGAGCCCTACAGATCGTGAGCCCTCAAATGCAAGTTCACACTAATGAGGATAATGGAAAAAGAGCTACATGGAACCCTTTTCTTCCCTCTGCTTTTGTTTCAATCATTTGTTGAATTTGTATTTGTAATTTCCTATTTCTGATCTCAATATTGATATTTAATTATTTTGTTGGAGTGCTAAAGATAATTCATTAATTTTAGCATCCAAAGCATATTCACAAATAAAGTTAGAATTTTTGAGGCCTCAGATGCAGACAAATTATTTTCTTACTTTACTTTAGTCTTCACTCATCTCTTTTCTACACCCTTCACAAGGAATAATATTGCAATGCACATTCAAATTATGATTCTGTTCCATCTTCCTTAAGCATGCATTTAAATTACTCTCTTCCCTTGGCATTATGGCCTTATCATTTTATTATTCATTCTTTCATGTGAATAGAAGTGGTCTCAGCTTTTGTTTCAGCAAAATAATAATCACTTGAATAAGATTATCGCTATTGATAACTATTTATTTTTTTTTCACTATCACAAAAACACAGAATGATAGTTCAGGTTTCTCTATGTGTATCTTGAGTTTCTTTCCCTGACCTGTGTTTCATAGATTGTTTGCTTAAGGTACAATTAATTTTGGCATTTTCTTATTGGCATACAAAGCCCTTGAATTCAGTGGATGTGAGTCTATCCAAACTTCTTCAAATTATCTTCTTTGCTTGCAGAAAGTTACAAAATCTCTAGTCAAATTCTTCTCTTAATGCAGGCCAGTATTAAATTCCTTCCCATCAGATTAGTCAGTGAAATGACAGCCTTCATTTGGACATCAGTTTTTAGCCATCACATTTCCTGGAATTTAATGAGATTAATCAAATTTATAACTCAAATCCATGACTAAATAATTACTATGTAAGCAATTTCACTTTGTTACCATAGTAATAAAAGCAGAAGTTCACTTTATGTTCAATGTGGATACCTAAAGGACAGTCTGAAAATCTATGTCTACAAAAGCAATAAGAGCTCATTTTCTTCTCCAAGCCTTTAAATTCCAGTGACCATGACTTTATTTGTAAAAAGCAGATTTATCTAAATCCTGCACATTAGGAAGCAGTGTCACGTAATAATAATTTATTCTTCCTCTCTCTTTCATCTGCTTTCAGTCTGTCCCATCTTATGTTTGAAACCATAAGTGGAGGGATGTGGGACATGGTCCTGGAGATCTGGTGGGTGATCATCTGATTGGCAGACATTTATGAAAATATATGATTTCATACATACAACTACAAAATGAAACCCAGTATTTCGTGTGATAAAACTCTAAATTGTGTGATGCAAATAAGTGGGAAGAGAGGGTTATTTTAGTGGTATGGAATAGTTGAGGTCTTAGTTGAAATTGTACAGAGAATTGTTTAATCAGTGTGGACACATTAATTAATTGAAGACACATTTTTAAGGCCCGGTTATCAAATATATTTCTAACTTGGCAATTTAGGAAATACAACAAGTGAATAAAATGGGATTACTGTGGTTTGGATGCTTTATAGTTTAAGATGCAGAGAAGCCCAAAACAAATACTGTGATGAACACCATATCAAGGAAATTTGGAGATTAGAGCAGTAAAATATTTAATTCCCAGAAGGAAAACAAGGAAAATTTGTAGGGCAAAGTATTTGACTTAACTTTTGAGGCCATTCTAGATCAATCAGGTGACATAATTGAGCCTTTTTATGAACAGAGATTCAGATCTGATTTATCTTCCAGTTAGATCACTAACTTTTGACAAAAAAAAAACAAATAATAAAACAAATAACTTCTGTTGGATGATTGCTCTGTTAGGGACTGTTCTCACTTACATGTATTAGAACACATTTTGTAATCCTTTTTTTATTAGAAGTATATAGAGATACAGTTGAGGGGGAAACATTATCAAAACAATAGCAATCAATGTATATATACTTTGTTTTCCAGGGGTCATGCCAAAACCACTTTGGGTTTTACCGTTGCAGTTTCTCCCAGAACTCATGCGTTAAATGGGTAGCTCGTGGAGGAATGAAATCTGCTTCTGGGATGGTTCTCCCATAAGGAACTTCTCTCCAGTGGAAGTCCAGAAAGCCCACATTTTGTAATCCTTATAATAAACTTTAAATAAATAAATGTTACAATTCTATTTTTAATATACAGAAAAGGAGGTGCAGATGTTCTCCCACTGATTAAATGATTCACTTGAGGTCTCATAGCTCCTAAGTGACAGAGAGAGTAAACAATGCAAGAAAACACAGTTTCTACAACAGGAAATGTGAACATAGATCCTTGACTCACAGTGAACTTGAGTTAACCACCTTGTCAAGGAGATGTTGGGTTTCATTTAACATGATAAGAAAGGCCAGGATTGTATATTGAATTAGTAAAGATTCATATTGATAAAAAAGAGTCATGTTGGTAAAGAAGGGAAAGTAAAAGATCTGGAAAGTATCTGGAATCAAGAGGCAGGTATTGGTGGAGAAATAAACATGATGGGAGGAAGGAGGAAAGATATGTAGGAAAAAAGGGATGAAAAAGGAGTGAATTGAAGTAAGCAAGAAGTGAGGAAGTGTATTTCTTTCCCAGAGAAGCTAGAATAACTTAAACCAATTGATTTGGTTGATTTCCACAGTCCCAAGAGAGTAATGGAGGCCAAACTGTAGTAGATTTAGAAGTAAGTGGGAATTCAAAAACTTAAAGGCACCATGACAGTTCATTTTTCTCTGCTGAGGAAGGAAACTAAAAAACAAGAGAAAGAAAGTTGAAATTATTATTACTGAGAAGATAAAGGAGTAAAGGAATTACAGAAAAAAATGAAAATGATATCTAACAGGGTCTAAATCACTTCAAAGGAGGGAAGGAATGTGATCAATAACTAAAACATAATAAGCAAAAATGTGAATGTTAACATCTTTCACTGGCAACAATGAAGATGGAGAGACAAGAGCCCCCATGCAGATAAATATGCACATCACTAGTTAGGATGATTAGGATTTTCATGACGGGTAGCCTTTTTTTCCTCAATGAAGCAGATGATTAGTTCCTATGCTGAAAATTAGAGTCATAGAGAGTGGATAGCATACTTTAGGAAGATGGTTATGGAAAAGGAGTTATAGAAGTCAAGTAAGATAATTGATCTGCAGTGTTAAAATCCTAACAGGGTTCAGATACTATGAATATGTGTACTACCAAAGTGTGTGATTGTGTGGTGCCCAGAACTCAATGCGGACATAAAGAAGTATTTAGTAGTGATTGGGAAGGTACAGAAAAGGGAAAGGAATGAGACAGTCAAAGTTTCACATGAATATCAAAGCTGTCTGTCTTGAGTCCAGGCTTCAGGAGAGAAGAATCTGAAGGTGGAGGGAAATTATTAAGAAACACACAATCCTACCCATGACCTCTGGACTCTGGTTAAAACAAATTCTTCCATGTTCCTTGAGAACAGCAGGTATAGACTCTGTCCATTAGTATGGCCACTTATTCTCTCTGCCTAGAACAGCCTTCACCAATGTTTGCACTTGCTAATTCTTTTCTTGCTATGCATATGTTAACTAAAACATCACCTTCCCATGGAAGCTACTTCATTCCACAGGATACAGTAGTCTCTATTGCAGTATTTACTCAACCCCCTGTGTTTTTCACCAGTCCCACTGGCTAAAATGTAGGCGGTATGAGAACCTTACTCGGTCTCATTTACCAATATTTACTTCTTCTAACACAGTGCCCCTTAGACATGGTGCCCTTTAGAATCAGTGAATCCTCATTGTTGGGTCAACACTGTGCTCAAAGAATAAAGACAATGGATTTTTCATGAGGAATTCTGAATGGGGAAAATACCTAGAACATGGCCACAAGAGCAGTTGCTGAAGTAGAATATAAGTGAGGGTCATTGTCATTGAGGAGGTCAAAAATGGAATCTAGAGGATTTCATGAAGTCATCAAATATTTTTTTAGATCAACAAGATTTACACTGCAGAAGAAAACAATAAGCCATGAATCTGGTTCTTCAACAACAGTGAGTTTCAAAGAAAGGAAAGGCACAGTTGAGAATTACTATGACTATCACAACACTCTCTGGCCTGTGGGGTAAGGAAAAATGGTCAGGCTCCATTTGGGACCTTAATGGAGAGTTTGGTCACCAGAGAAAGCCAATAATAAAGGCAGGAGTAGTCTCTTAAAGTGAGGGTAGAAAAAAGTGTGCTTAAAAGAAATGTTTCCAGATACACAGTGGATATATTTTTTCAGGATCTCTCAGTTTAGTTACACATGACTATAATATGTTTTTTTACAGTTTAAGTCCAAGATTACATAAGCAAAGTAGTCTCAGTCCAGAGGTTGGTACATTGCAATAATTAACAGATGGATGATGGTAGATCTCATCAGGATTGAGCATGTGTGGCCTTTATTTGATTTTATTTCCTGTCTTGATGAAAATATTGACATTTTTGTGTTTCCCTCCAACTGTTATACCTGATATGGTAGGCACTAGTCACATGTGGTCATATAAATGTTAAATGAAATTAAAATTAAGTAAAACTAAAAATTTTGTCTTTCAATCTCACTAGCCACATTTCAAGAGCTCAGTAGTCGTATTTTGGCTGGTAGCAACCATAGTGAACAGAGTAGATAATAGAACATTTCCATTGACACAAAACGTTCTTTCAGAGAGCAATGGCCTCTTTTTCTAACTTGTTCATCTCACTTTATGTATTTTGACCTTTTAATCTGTTCTATACCTACTCCTCTACAACTTCAGAATATTGTATTAAAATGTATACTTATTGTGTGTATGGAAGGTAAATTGAACAAAAGAAATGTAATTCTTTGCATGTGAATGATACATATATACTTAAAATTTCTAAATAAGTAATGTGCTCATTAGTTTGGAAACTAAAAACAAACACAAAAGCACAGCAAATGTGCATAGACTTCAAAATTCTTATTACTGTTCTATGTTCAGGAAGGAAATGGCCTTGATTAGATGGCCATATCATTGTGCTCCTTAACTTTCTTAGAATATGTTCCTAAAGCTCGACTGATGTCAAATGTAAATATTTAACTGTTTCATAAATATTCAAAATAGTCATGAATCATATACAACTCTGTAATCTTCTTCCCCAAAACTTATGAGAATCCTATTACATGAGTGCCCTAAAAGTAATCAATGGAGTGGATTTCCTTTTGATTCTTAATACCTAATACATTTGTTGCTTTCTGCTACTTTTTAGATGCTAATAATCAAATCTGAAAACTTGATTTGTAAATCTGAAAGTTTCCTGAATAAAATTTGAAAGAAATAAACATATTTATTAAGAGGTACTAGGATAAAGATTTTGCTTTGTTCCATCAGCTGCCCAAATATTGCAAGCTATTTTTTCAAGTTGTTTCTCAACATGGAGTGTCCAGACTCACCTGAGCCACATTCACAACTAACGGAAGAATAATAATTATTTAAGCAAGTGTTTAGGTATTAGAGAGAAACAACCTCTGTGCAGTTCAAATTAATGCCAATTTTTTAAGTTTGTGCCTATCCGAGGGCCAAGCATGCATTCTGGGTATGACTGTGGTATGACAATTTAAAACACTCACACATAGGGGCTGGAGTGGTGGCACATCGGTTATGGTGCTTGCCTGGAGTGCACGCGGCCGTGAGTTCAAACCCTGGCACCATGAACACAATGAAATTTTGGAGCAATGAACGCTGCATGAAAAACTAAATAAAATTTATTCTCTCTCCCTCTCTCTCTCCCTCTCTCTCTCTTTCTGTCCCTCTCTCTTTAAAAAAATAAATAAATAAAAATAAAACATGCACACAGAGAGCCTAGGGTAACTGTGACCTGAGCTAATGAATTGTAGAAAGATAATTTTCTCTGCCTTTTTTCCCCTTTAAACAAATTGCAGCCTCATATTTCAACCAAATGACCTTTCTAAAACTCCACAGTGACTAATTATAAGAGAACGAGGGGCATTTACTATTAACAGAAATGAGATTAGGTTTTGCTATAACCTTGGGAGGCAACATAGTCAATGATGTTTATAATCGGGGTGATTAGAAGGGGGTCTCCTCCAAAGGCAGCTGCAGATTGCTACTAGCGCTGTACTGCTGAGCATGCCTATCTGATGCCACCATGTCAGCACCTTTAAATCCCCTGTCCGACTTTTAAGCTGCTAATAATCTTGAATTTAGTACTATTAGAATGGGGGAGAGAACCAAGGGGGAATATAGAGGCTTAGGACAATGCAAAGATATGAGGAAATAGACCTAAGAATAAGTAGGAGAGAATAGGTAAAGCATGATTATTTTTTTAAGATTTTTTTTTTAAAGAGAGAAGGACAGTGAGAGAATGAGAAAGGCAGAGAGAATCAATTTTTATTGAGTTTTTCACATGGCTTTTGTTGCTCCAACACTTGGTTGTGTACGTGGGTGCTGGGGTTTGAACCCGTGTACTTGAACATGCCGGGCAAGCGCCGTAACCACCGAGCCACCACTCCAGCCCGAAGCATGATTCTTTACCCATTCCCAAAATATTTATGGGAACCCAAGAAGTGCAAAACATGAGGCTCAGGGGAGTCACGGTGAGGAACAGAGGCCTGAGTAGATCCTGGCTTTGTGATGCTGATAGTCAACTTGGAGAGACAGAACAAAAATAGGAAATGAGCAAATAATAACACACAAATCATGATGCGGTTCAAAGAAAATGAAGAGAGTGCATAGATCTGTGATTCTAAGAAATTCTCCTAAAAGTATGGAATGGAATCTAGGGTAAAGTTGAAACTGTTCTAACATCTTAGGAAAGGAGAACAAAGGGAGCATGAGAAAGTGAGGAAGGAAACACCCGAAGTGCTGACAGAATTAGCAGGTGTAGGGGAGTGGAAGGAGCAGGTGCTGAGGATGAGTGTCAGATATGTAGTGCCTTCGACGGCAGATGGATGCGCCTGATTCTAAGTGATGCAGTTGCTTTGGGGTGTTGAGGAGTTGATGTGTCTGGTTTATATTTTTTTGGAGGAGTGCATGGTTTAAACATGGACAAAATTGGAAAGGAAGAGATCAACAAGATGCTGAATAAATCCAGTCTAATGATGATGATGGCTATGAATGTGCAGAATCAAAGATATATGGAGAGGTCTGACCTACATTTTAGAGAAAAATACATGAACTTTACTGATGGATTAGTTGTAAAGATGAGGGAAATTGAACTTTTCTTCCAGGTTTCTGACTTGAGCAATCTGATTGGTGAATTTAAATATGTTAGGTAAGTTATTATGGGCTCTAGGGCTGTGAAGAGACCAATGCCAGTGTATTAGAGTTCTCCAGAGAAACAAAACCAATAGGAGATGATAGATCATGGATAGTTATTAGATGATAAAGAAATGATAGGTTACTTAGAGATGTAAATATGTATACATGTGTTTAGATGCTTATATAGACATATAATATTTAGACAGGAAAATATTCATTATAAAGAATTGGTTTGCATGATTAAGGAAGTTGAAAGATCTCAAGAATGCACTGATTAAACTGGACACCCAGGAGAGCCGTTGGTGTAGTTCAAAGTCTGAACGCCTGGGAACCAGAAGACCACATGATTGTGAGTTTCAGACTGAAAACCACCAAACTTCAGACCCAAGAAGAGCCAACGTTCCAGCTTTGAGTCCATAGGTAGGAAAAGCTCAATGTCCAAGTTCAAGGTGGGCAAATTGGAAGAGTACCCTCTAAGCCATTGGAAAGTCAGCCCTCTGGTTCTATTCAGGCTTTTCATCAGTTGGATAGGCCCTTCCACATCAGGCAAAGAAACCTGCTTGGCTTCATCTGTCAATTCAAATGATAATATCCTCTAGAAAACCCTCCCAAATATCTCCAGAATAATAATAACTGGGCACTCATGTCCCTGACAAGTTGATACACAAAATAAATCATCCTTATCTACGAACAGAAATTTGAAGGGCACAAGCATACATTGTCTCCATCATGGAGTGAGTCTTTTAAGAAAATAATGTTCCAAAAAGAAAAAAGCAACAAAAGCGGAGAGCCTACATTAGCCCCCAAAGATCTACACATTTTAAAACTTGAGAAAATGGAAGAAGCCAGAAAAGAGATTTAAATGTTATGTTTTTGTTCAAGGAAAACCTGAAGAATGGGCACCAAATTAGCTATCATTATCTCTGACTATCTACTGAATAAAATTCAAACTTCTGATCTGCTTTAAAATATTATCCGTGAAATTTCACCATACTTGCACTTTTCCATGATTTTACTGTGTGCTCTTGATTGCCTCTCTCGTAATGGGAGCGTACGTTCAACCCATCTCTTCTTCTTTTATGGTTCACATAGCATGCTTGGTTTTATCATATGTAGACATCTGTCTTACTCAGTTTTCTGCTAGTAGAGTAGAATACCCGAACAGTCATTTATAAAGAAAAATTTATATTTCACAGGTCTGAGGCTGAAAAGTCCATCTGGCAAGGGCAATTCATTTGTATGAACACAGTGCCCAGGCAAGAAATAGAACGCAGATAATGATGGGGAAGCATGGCTGAGAACCACATGAGCAAAACAATGGGCCACCTTATCACCGCTCAGCAGCGGAAGTCATGCTGGACAGGTCAGTGCATGGACCCAACGAAAGCTAGGTTTCTAGAAAGTACAGGAAGAGAGGTTGACAGCTCCAGGAAATGGTGCCTAAAAGGCTTACAGCAGAAGTGTGTTGCTTGCTGTATTTTTAATACTCAAAAAAGAATGAAATGCTAAATATATTTTTCTCATAATAAAAGGCTAGTGGTAGGAAATTCCAAGTCTGATCTAATGATTACACATAAGACTCTATCAGACAGCTCTGGCAGATTGGAGCACTGTGGCCTCAAACTACAAAGGACAAAAGCAATAAGGGAGGCTAAGACTTCCCTTTATGCTGTACTATTATTCCAACCAAGAAAAAAAATTCCTTCCCAGAGTCTGCAGTCTAATTGCCTATGTCAGGTACAAAGATGCTGAGAAAGTGAGTGTTTAGTCTTATATATTGTGGAAACTCATTATTAGGAGTTGAATTGTGTCCCCTGAAATGTACATGTTGAAGTTCCAACCCCTGTAGGGAAATATATTTGGAAACAGAGTTGTTGCGGCTTTAATCAGTAATTTCACCGAGGTCATCCTGAAGAAGTACGAGCTCCTAATCCAGTATGGCTGGTGTTCTTATGAAAATAGTACCATGTATGAAGACAGGCATGTACATAGGAAGACTATGTTTGGATTGGAGTTTGAATGCCAGAATCCAAGGTACTACTAGAGTCTAGGAGAAGGCCCAGAATTTACCCTTCCTTAGTGCCTTCAAAGTATGGCCCCTCTGACAATAGGTGTCTTATCCATTCTGTGCTATTGTAGCAGACAGTATACCTGAAGTGGGTAATGTAAAACAAATAGAGACTTACTCACAATAATGGTGGCTGAAGAGTCTGAGGTCAAGGAGGCATTTTCTGATGAGGGCCATCTTGCTACATCATCCCCTCGTGGAAGGTAGAAAGAGAATAAAGCACATGTAAGAGAGGAAGCAGCGATCCAAACCATTTCTTTTGTAAGGGAACCTCTCCACTGGGCGTAGTGGCACACTTCTGTTATCTCATTGACCCAGGAGCTTCTTAGACAAGCAGGATCACAAATTTGAGACCAGCCTCAGTAAATAGCAAGACCCTCAGCAAGTAGTGAGAACTTGTCTCAAAATAAAATAAAAAAACAAATCAAAAAGTATTAACGATGTAGCTCAATGATAGAGCACCCCTGGGTTTAATACCTTCTCCCCTGCAAAATAACCTTTCCAAGGCTAATGGCAGCAATACACTCATGAGGGCACAACCCTCATGGTCTTATCACCTCTTAAAGGTCTCTTCTCTCTCTATTTTTTTTTTCTTTTCTTTTTTTTTTTCTATACTGTAAGCTAAGGAAATGAGCCCAGGGACACTCTTATCACTAAGCTACATACCCAGTCCTTTTTATTTTACTTTTCTCTTGAAAGACAAGGTCTCCTTCAGTAGCCTAGGCTAGGATCGAACTTGTAATTCTCCTATCTCAACTTCCTAAGTCTCTGGGATTAGATGTGTGCATCATTACACCTGCCATGTCCCATTTCTCAGCGCTATAATGATAGCAGTTAACTTTCCAGTGCCTGCATTTGGGGGAATGCTTTCAAGCCCTAGTACTCTGAGTTAATAAATTTCAGTCATTCATTACTTTGTGCTGTTTTGTTTGAGCAGCCCAGCAAGCAAAGAATATAATATTTGTAGAAAAGGCCTGGTTTTACTTACATGTGGTGAACAACATTTCCTCTATCCAACTACAGATAATTAGTAAAGATAATAGATCTATATTTAACAGTAATTTTAAAGAATTGTGAAATATAAAGTAGAGTCATCATAAATCTGGAAATACATTATAGCAACTTTTCTACGGATGTTTTTTTAAAGATTTTGAGTTTTAATTATGATTTTATTTATGGTGAGAATTATATTTTATACAATTGCTGTGACTTATGTTAGCTGTCCTCAAGAATGAGGGTTATACAGTGCTATAACCCCATCATCTTTACACCATCAACAAACACAGAGGCAGAAAATTTTGTTGAAGTTAAAGAAATGGAGTGAGAAGTATTCATGCAAGGCTTTTTGAAAATGTGTAAATGTTGAAATTATGAATTCAATTATGAGAAAATTTTAACTTACACACATTTAATTATAGCATCAAATCTCATTCTTTCATTTCTAAAAGAGAAATAAATTGAAAAATTAAAATTAAGTAAAAATTAATTTATAAAAGCCATCACATTATACTTTCAAAATACATAAAAAGATCTGACAGCCTGCATGCGACTTTTGGGGACATTTAGCCAAATAATTTAAAACTTTATTTTATCAAGCTATTTATTATATCAGAAGCTACTGACTTAAAAACAAATGGCATGCTCTTAACATCCAACCAAGTAGCAAAATATGTGGTAAGGATACACTTATTTAAAAATACAGGGAAAACACCGCCGACCCCTATGTTCTTTAATGTTGATCCTACTTCTTTTTCAAGTAAATTTAAAGTTGCTGGGTTAATATCCAGATCTTTGAACCATTTTGATTTAATTTTTGTGTAGGAGGAAAGATAAGGATCTATCAGTTATCTACACCAAGTGAAGTATCCTAATCTCAGAGACTCAAAGGCTAAATGTTTTCTCTCATTTGTGGAAGCTAGATTACAACCGGAAACAGTATGTTAGATGGCTAAGCTAAAAATAACCTCAACATGTATGAATTTTTACACAAACAGGAGAAACCTTGCTAGGATACCTGGAGACTTAGGGAGCGGGTAGGGAGGGGAGAGGGACTAGGAAGGATATCTTGAAGACTGAAGGGAGGAGGTATGGGGGAATCAACTTAGAAGGAGATCTCCAACCTTTACAAGAAGTTCATTTAACACAGGGGTTCTTTTGGGGGAAACAAAACCATAGGGATCCCAAGGGGGGAAACCATGACATGACATCAGCCTTGACTAACTATGTAAATATATATCAGTTCTTGATTGTTTGATAATGATTCCCCCTTAACTGTAAGTCCATATTCAACTAATAAAAAGAGTATGTGCATATCATATTGTTACTTTAAATGCACTTATAACGTACAATAACTCAATTTTTAATAAAAATATTTTTATTGAAGATAATATATAATATACACAGGGAAAACACATACATATTAGAGATTTACCTGTGCATAACGATGGAAACTCCTGAGACCAAGTCCAAAAGTATTAAGTAAATCCTAGGTGAAATAGAAACACAGGATCAGTATTAAATGAGCTATGTTGCAACAGCCAACCATCAACTGGCCTTACTATCCCTTCCTGGAAATGGGTAAAACACGACCAGAAATCAGTCTTTGTAGCTATTGAACTCATTCTTTTATTTCTGTTGTTGTTTTAACTCTTGGCCAGTATAATAACCATAGTAAAGTGGAACAAGACCAAACTCTCTTGAAATTGATCTCAACTCTACAGTTTTTTAACCTTGTGCAAAGACTCATGGATGTCTATAATTCCTAATAGGTGACTGAACAAGCTTGAATGGTAAAGTCACACCCATAGCCCTGGCTTTTCCTTGGAAGAAAGAATTGTAGCTCCCAGGTGATTCTGCTACAAGTGACCTATGAAGGACTTTTCCACAAGTGAAAGAAACAGACTCATTCTTTCCAGCTCACATGTTGGATTCTGTGATGCAAAGCGGTAACTTCAAATTGAGTTTTTTAAATACCTAAGGTTTGGAATAGGACCAGCATGCGAATAAGGGACATTAGCCCCACTTAAAGAACAGGTATCTGAAATCAGACATTTAAGTCTGTTCAAACCATGACAGGTTTGAGAAAAACAACAACACTACAGCAAAATCAATAACATGGTTGAAGTGAAACAATTGTTTTTACAAATCAGCAGCCACAATCCACTTATTTGACTGAATTTAACCTTTTATACATAAATGCAGTTTTGCCTGTGAATGGATTTAAAAGACTAAGTTATAAATAATAGAAGACTAAGTTCAAAGTTTTCAAACAAATTAGCCAACCTCAACAGTGGCAAGAGACTTCAAATCTTTTATTGACCAGGCATGGATTCCCTAGAAATTCTCCATGAAGCACATTCATCCAGCCTCTGCCTTCTATCGTCCCATAAGTAGGAACTCACTACCTTAAAAGCAACCTTCTATGTTTTGGGACAACCCATATTATAAGAAATTACCTTTCAACATTCACTCCATGTGTCTACTTCTATTTTCCTTTTTCTGATCTATAGTCAAACATTTTATCTTCAAATAAATCTAATAACTCACAAAGACAACTGAACTTCAAATATGTGAATTGTCATAATCCTTTTATAAGCAAAATATTCCTGAATCCTTCCTTAGTTCCTGGGTCCTCTTCTCATTTCCTCTGACCCTTTCATACACCCAGGATTGTCAGCTTTCTTCTTAAATCTGATAAGGCAGTTGGGTTCGAGATATACCAAGAGGTCTTCTTGCTTGTAGACACCATACTTTGATCAAAAAAGCTGAGGTTTTTGTTGAGTTCAATGGTGGCCCAATCACCCTGCTGGCTCACATTAATCTTACGGTTGACAAAAATGCCTGTCACATTTCAACCTGTGTTGCTGTTTGGCCTTGCCTTCCTCTTACTCTCTTGAACCGTATGCTTCCTGACCTAAGTTCAAGATCCTGCATTTATCTGTATTAAATGTCATTTTCTTAGACTCAACTCACTGTTTCAACCTGTCACAGTGTTTCTGAATCCTAGCTCTGTCTTCCTGTATATTAGTTATCTCCTTGATGTCATCGTCAATCACAGATTTGATAACATGACTTCTTTGTCCTCGTCCAAGTCAATGATAAAAATGCTAACAGGACCAAGCCACAGAAAAGCCAGGCTTCTAGCAGTCCCACAGGCTGTGAATGCTGTGCATGGTTGAATTTCATTCAACTGGCTGAAAATCTACTCCACCATGTTAAAATTCCATGCATTCCCTCTTCCTATATGTAAAATATTTTAAATATGGCCCTTGTGTTCTTCTTTGTGATATTTGGTTCTTTATTCCTGACATTTTTTGTATTACATCCAGATCAGTAATCCTTCTGTCTTTCATAGATATAGGGCTCCTTCCCCAGGACAGAACTGCTGTGATTTCTGTACCCTTTACCTGAATTACCCTTTTCTTTTCTGTGTTTGCCCTTATCATTTAAGTCCCAGATAAGACATTACCTCCTGGAGCAGTGCTTCTGAACCATAGATATTTGGGACTGGATAATTCTTCTTTATGGAAGATTTATCAGCAATGTAGACTGATTTCTAGTGTACAGATCCTGTACTTCTTTAAATTTTGAAATATATTCATAAATATATGACTATTTTGATTGTATATTACATGGTATTATTTCCTTTTAAATTTAATTTTAAACCTATTTTAAAATATTTTTAAACCATGAATCTTTTGTAGTGAATGAACATCACTGATATCTATTGTTAATTTAAAAAAACATGTGCAAATCATTTTTTATACTTAATCCATCAAATCAGATTTATCTATGTACCTATCATTGGATCATGGCTGTCATAGGCATTTTATCTATCACATTAAATACAAATAAACATTGTTATTCTGCATACATAAATTAATTTATATGCTGCTTCCACTATTGTAATTCGAAATATAGCAATCCAATAAAATTAGACTTTATGTTTCTATACACACTTCTTCCTGTAATACACTGAAGAAATCAGGCTAAAATGACTGGCAAAGCTTCGTATAAAGCAGAGTGGAAGATGAGGGCAATGAGAGTCTTCCTGGCATCTGTTCTGTAGCTGGGCAGGGAACAGGTGCTATGTTTGACTCCATGCATGTGTGCTTCATGTCTGTTTTAACATGAGTGTCAAAATGTGATTTTTGCTCTTTTTCCACTAATTAGCTTTTTCTCCATATCATTCATTGATTGGCCTCGTTTTGACAGTAAAATAAGACTAAGGCTATTGTTCTAATGTAACTGCTCAAGGTCCAACTGTGTCTTTTAGGAATATGTAGAATTTTCTATGGAAAAATGAATTAACTTGTTTATCCCACTTCCATTTCAAATGAATTCACTAATACTGGATCAAAAGAAAATTGACAGCAGGGACCTTATCTTGTTCAGTTTTATGTGCTTCATGACTTTCATGCTAATTATGGATCAGTGAATAGGTATAGAAAACTGTCTTTGCCCTTCCATCCTTGCTTGAGCTGAGAGACTATTAATGAGATTTCTTAGCAACAGAAGAAATATCAAGATTATGGCGAGTCTGTGCTTGACTCTTAGAAATGACTAAAATAAGACAAGAAAAAACTTTTATCTAGCATGTGACAATGTATCAACATCATTCATAAATTCTCATTAAAGATTTTAATGAAAAAGTGATTAACACATAATCTCCCACAAGTATTAAAGTAAGGACATTTGTGGCCATCTGCATAAGATCAGTGACCCACCAGATTCACTGGGAGCCCCACCACCACACAGTTAAGCAAATGGATTTTATTAGCTCTCTTAGATTTCTGATATTCACCTTATTTTTTTAGAACCCAAGTTTCTATTCACCAGTAAACTTTCATAAGCAGAATTTTACTGCAGCCCTTTTTATGACAGGAGAAGTTGTTTTCAGTGTTAGAACATAGCCATTTTATTCAAAAAATGAAAATAAATATCACATACATGTGGGTACACACATATGGATAAAATTAATATCTAGTCATGCATTTAATAGGTGTTTTTGTACTCCAACTCACACTTGATCTCTACTGAACATTATTCAAAAAATTTAAAGGGGGTCTGTTGTTTAAAAAGCAGTAAGAAATGCTGTATTTCTTGAAGGCTGGTATTATACACTATGTACATTACAGAAGTTGTTACAACAATGAACCTTGTTGACCCTGAATTAGCTCAGCATTTCACCAAGTCACTGGAGTGCAGACAGCTTTAGTCAGGAAAGATACTAATTCCTATGCTGCATGGCTGATAGGTTAAGAAGCACTGATATGAGCTACAGTGATCAATTGAACTAGAAGGTATCTGACTTTCTATGAGGGATTAAAACCTTTGCTGTAAAACATGCTTTTGTCCTACAATACCCAAAATGGTTTTCCTTAGGTGGCTAATTTACTTCCTTATTGTTAGTTTTTTTAAATTTCTTCTTTTTAAAAAACTATATATTGTACGTATTATAAGAAAAACTTACTTAAACAGGCAAATATGTTCAACAAGTAATTACCTAAAATACATATGTAGAGAGTATACATGTTTGCATATGTGTGTATATGCATACGCACACATATATATTCATCAAACTACTTCTTTAGGAAGTATTCTATCTTATAAATTTAGTATATAGTATATGCTGCATATATATTATCATCATACATATATATACATATGTGTATGTATGTGTGTATGTATATACACACACACACACACACTATCCATGCAGGGAGTGTATGTGTACACTTATATAAATATTATCTAGAGTTTGTATGTTATGTGTGTGTACAAAGAGTGAATAGGTTGATAATTGTAGATAGATTAGAATATAATCATAAAAAAATTTCCTTTGAGATGTCAAGCATCATAAGGACAGGAATTCTAAATTTCCTGCTAAATTTTGCATTTTTCCACCTCATTCTTAAATGATGATTCATTTTAATCCACTATTCTTCATTGATGGAAATAACAGTTTTTAATTACAAATCTTTTACAGCACTTTTTTGTAACATACCATGACTATGCATATTAAATCCTGTTTGTACACTTACTACCTAAAGAATCCTGCAAGTAGCATAGCTGTTTACTCTCATATTTTCATATTCCACAATAGGTGATGCTTTAGGTGTGGGGCACAATACAACCTCGTGAGTTGGGTATGGAAAAGTCGCTGGACTAGAAATGAGAAGACAGGTTTTGGTCCCATGTTTATTCTCCAGGTGATACATTCTAGCGATTTCGAGGACAAAAGTAAAATACAGAGGACATTTTCACGATTTGGTAGCACTTTTAATGATACATACTAAAGATGGAGAACGGAGGTGTCATTATGCAACATGTGGATGCAAAACATCTTTCGAGGATTGAGTTAAGGTGTTTGATGAAATGTGATCGCCACACTCATCTGCTTAGATTAATATTCAAATATTTGTCCAGAGTACATCTCAACACTGAGATTTCATGAAAAGAGCAGATGATGACTTTAGAGTATCTTACAAAGACTTCTCAAGTCTTGGTTTGGCATAAGAATTAACCTGAATTTCCCCATAATAATTTTATTTCATTTCTTGATAAGAAAAGATATTTGACCCAAATTATACTACTGGACATCTTCTGGACTTGAAACAAATGAATCATGTTAGTTAAGCACTCAGCCTCTCGGAAGAGGCTGGGCATCACACAGGACTGTTAAGACAGAAGAACAATGCCTCACGCCAAGATTGGTCAGGTCATGTTGAGATGGGGGTAAGTTAGGCAGTCAGTGTAGACAGAATAATGTGAGTCAATAAGGAGAAAATTAACTGATCGTGATTTTTCCTGAGAGGGCAATGAACATTCCACTACCCTAATTAAGCAGAGGTGCATATCAACTTCACATCCCCTTCACTAACAATGGCAATCCGCACAGTGACTCCCCTCTGCTAATAAAGATGCTTGTGGCCCCGGATCAAACACTAGATCAGACCAGAATTTTGCACTCAAGCTCCTAGGCATGAGACAGGGAAGGCAATGATTAACCAAAGGGGGAGAATCTTGAGGGACTATAAGAAAGATGAGTTGGACCCACTCTTGGAGTTCTTGGCTCTGAAACTCCCTTCTCCTGGAGAGGTCTTTTTCTTTCTATCCTTTCTCAAATAAACTCTATTTGCTCCACTTGCCTTGGTGTCTCTTGGTTTCATTATTCGACTCCAACACAACATCCACAAAACGGGCATCAATGTCATGGACAAAAACAACCTGTCATTGTTCAACAGCTTCCCACAAACAAAGGAAGGTGAACACAGTTATTCTAAAGCTGAATATTTACTTTAAAGATGAAAGCATCAATAATTGCCAAATGAGGGGATAGAATTCGTGTAGCTTTTAATAGCTTTATGATTTCTTTTCAAAAAGGAAGAATATGGTTTGGGTGAAGCAAACTCTTGAAGATGACATGTGCTTCATTGAGTGTGAGTGTGGTGATTCCATTGTTTAAAAGCAAGAGTTTTCAAGAAGGGCAGTGGGTATTGAGGGTGGGTCTCAGCAGGCTGCCTCAGTGGACCAGTGCAGCCTACGTGCAGAACAGGATGCTACAGTGTTACACACTGTCTGGCTTTGTCCACGGGTCCCTAATCATCAGAGGTACTCTCAGAATTTGTATCACATTTGCATTAAAATAAATTATGCACAAACATAAATACTTCAATTCCAGGAAGAAAACATATGACAACTACTATAAAAAGATACCTAAATAACAAATCTCACTCACACACATACAAATGTACGCAATGAATTGATACTTGATAATTTCATGTACCTGCAGGAAAACAAACTGAAATATGTAAGAACTCAATCTAGCCCACATTTACCTCTAAGAAAGGGTTTATTTATTCTCTCAAGCCAGACTGTATAGTAGATTCAATACACTGTATAATTTTCTTTCAAATGCTGGCACAAATGAGAAATCGCAGAAAACATATTTGAATAAGCCATTATGCATCTGCATTGAGATCTGAATACATTTACTCAAAGTTTACACAATCAATTCATTATGTTATTTGAAGGGGATGATAGAGTGTAGATAAGACCCTCACATGGCACATGTGACTCCTGTAGGGCACCCTTTTCATGATTTTCTTTCTGATTTAAGTACATCATCCAAGAGTCCAGAGTCTTTTAAATTTATTCTAATTTTTTGGTTATTCACATCTCAATATGCTGGGCCTATATTTGCTAAGGGTTAAAAAAATTCTCCTTCTGAATCAAGTTGCTCATCATCCATCTGGAACAGTTTCCCAAGCTTCATCCATTATGCAAATGGGGCTTAGGACCCGTTTGTTTCATCTGCTGACACTAATACATTAATGCTGGTGTGAACCCTGCGAAGAGGCTGCCTTTGCACGGATGCTGAACTCACACCTCCTTACACCGAATGGCTCTGTGGACTTAAGGTCACTGAGCTCCTAACTCCTGCTGCCTAGGGTGCTTTCTTTATTTAGGTGAGTCGTTTTCCTCATTTCATTCCTTTCTTCCCTTTGCTTTCTGTTTTAATTTTTTGGTCGTGTGGAATTGCCTTCACTTGAGAATGTACAGTAATGGCCAAATTGAACAGGTGGAGTTGTCTTTTAAAAGTTTAGCAAAACGAAGTGGTATCTGGGAAAAGATCCACGGGAAGTACACACACACACACACAACTTTTTTGTTTGTTTTTTTATGGAGAGAAGGACGGTGAGAGAGAAAAAGATAATCAATTTGAGTTTTTCACATGGCTTTTGTTGCTCTGACACTTAGTTGTGTATGTGGGTGCCAGCGTTTGAACCCATGTACTTGTACTTGCCAGGCAAGAGCCATAACCACTGAGCCATCACTCCAGCCCCGCACACACAACTTTTGTACCAATTTTCATTTGCTCTTAACAGTGTTTTTTGTTTTGTTTTGTTTTGGTACAGGAGATTGAACCCAGGATGCTTTACTACTGAGCCACATCCCCAGTCCTTATTTAAATTTTTCTTTTTGATACATGGTCTCATTAGGTTGCGTAGGTCCTTGCTAAATTGCTGAAGCTGGACTCAAACTTTTGATCTTCCTGAGTTGGTCTCCCAAGCCACTGAAAAATGTCCTTTTGATCATTGCGCAGTGGTTATAGCACTCGGAGGTCACAATTCCCAGTGTTGCTCCTGATTCTTCCGCTTTCCATTTATGTGAGCTTAGTAAAGTGTTTTACTCTCTCTGTGCCTCAACTTTTCATCTTTAAAATGGGCCTAGTTAAGAGAAATGTCCTGGTAGGCTTGCAGTGAGAATTAAATAAAAAAGGTACTTAAACTTTCAGGTACACAATTTATACTAAGTAAGTGGTTGCATAGTAACTTGAACTTTTACTCAGGTCATTGTTTTTAAAATAATTTCTAAATTTGTAGACTGTTCTTATCAAGGTAACTTTATCAACGTCTTAATTTCTACACTATTATTATGAAGGTACCTTCATTTAACAACCACTTATAAAAGTATTTTCTAAACAAAACCCAAAGGAAGAAATAAAGGTAAATACTGACATACTTTAAAGAATATATGTTAAAAAATTACTTAATACCAACAAAATACAAGCCTTGTTATAGGACAAATAAATACCTAAAAAATGTTCACAATTTTTATAATTGTCTAAAATCTATAATTTACTATTATCTAAAATCATTTACTAATCAATATGCAAAAGAAAACTCCTCTACCACATATAACTGGTCTTACCAAACAGGGACTAGGTGTTCCATTTTTTAAAAATCCACATATACTGGGATGCTAACACTCACAATAACACAGATATATTAAAAATTAGTATTGCTCATGAAGTGTAACCTAAAATAAGACAACATATATTTCCAAGCTTACTTGACAAAAATAAAAGAAAATAACCATACAGACTATGGAAAATATTTTGGGGGAAATGAGTTAAAAGACTTCTCGTTTACTATATTTTCGCATATCAGATATATATATACACATATAAATACATACATGTATATACATATAAATACGTACATATATAATACTTTTACATTACTTGCAAAAACACACACACACACACACACGCGCATACACACACACATACTCTCTGGCCCTGGGTTTTTCTTCTAAAAATTTTCTCAAAGAAATCTTTCTTTGAATAAATCTGTAACATTTATTAATAGAAAATATTGGAATATATTTCCATATCCAATATTAGTAGACAGGATGTTAATACATTGTTATACTTCTATGCAATAAAATGCTCTGTAATCACCAACTCATTGCACTGAGTAGGCATTATATGAAAATTTTCCTTATTATAGTGCTAAGTAATATAGATTAAGTATCATTAATAATCATTAATAAGTGCTTACAATCAAGGTATGAAGCAAAATTAAGTGTTGCAGAAAAACATCTATACCATCTCATATTCAATTGTTTTTCATTATTCCAGTGGTTAAATAAATTTTATATAAGATCACCACAAACACTGAATTAGTGAATGCTGAACTGCTGTTTCTAATGAATGTATTAGTGTGCTTTCCCTAAGAAAACAGAATGCGCACACACACACACAAACACACACATACCTACACAAAGCAAGAGACAGTTAAAGAAAAATATAGGGCCCAGAAGAGAGGCAAAGGATCAGGGGATGGGAGGAGGGAGGTAGAGCGGTGCCGGTGGGGGGAATACTGACCAAATTGTATTGCTGTATTATGTCCTTCTATGAACATGTGACAACAAATCCCATCATTATGTACAACTATAATGCACAAATAAAAAAAAAAGAAACAAAAAGAATTGACTCAAAAATATGAAGCCTGAGAAACCCAAATTCACAATCTTCATTCTGCTGGTTGGAAACCGAAGAGAGCAGATGGTGTAGTTCTAGCTGAGTCTGAAAGTCTGGGACTCAAGACAGTCCACACTGAGTTTAAGTTCACATCTCAATGCAGGAAAAGACCATTGTCCGAGGATGAAAAGTGTCAGAGAGAAAAAATTCTCTTACTCGGTCTTTTATTCTATGAAGACCTTCAACAGATTGGATGAGTCCCGTTCACACTGGGGAAAGTAATCCCCTTTACTCAGTATAATAATTCAAACATTCATCTCAATTGGAATCACCCTCAGAAACAAACCCAGAGTCAATGAGTAAGGACAGTCCTGGCATTCCTCCACCTACTCAAGGAAATTTCAGGGTCACTTCTATGCAAACACCGAGTCAGTCAACACTAACCTTATCAATTATCCAGTCAGCGCTAACTGTGTTTTCTGTGTATTTCTGTATAAAGACACTTTATTTAATGGTATACCATTGGTCCATTATTGGACACAAAGCCAACACTATATCTCATGCTTGAAGATGTCCATCTAACACATGTGTTTTTCTCCATACAACACATCACATACTCAATGTTTAGGAAAACTAGACAGCATGTCTGCACTATGTGTGAAGTTATTTCAAATAATATAGTCACTAACGAAAAGCACAAAAATTGAAAAGCTAAATAGCTCTTGAAAAAGATAATTATTTACAGTACAGGAGCTGAAAAGGCAGGGGAAGCCTTGCTAAACTCCATGGGGAGGATGTGCATAAGGAAACTAATTTTTCACCCTTTTGTGGTAGTCTGTTAAAAACTGTAAAAGCTCCATGAAAATTGATTTGGAGCTAAAAAAATACATTTTAACAAGTAAGGAAGTTTTCAAATAAGAAATTTGTGAAAATCAAGGGCCCATTGTATGTACTAGTAAAAGCACTCGGGGATGGAAGGAGATTTAGGCCAATTTAAGCTAGATTAAGCTAAAGTGAAATATTTTGATCATAAAACGGAAAGATGTATGGTGTACAACTTGCTTCAAGTGCACTGGACTTGCAGATGCAAGGAAAGCCACATCCATATTAAAAATAGTTTTTTCTTTTTATTTTCAGGGCTGAGGATCGAACTCAGGACCTTGCGCGTGCTAGGCAAGCACTCTGCCACTGAGCTAAATCCCCAACCCCTAAAAATATATTTTTAAAGATACAGATTTTGGAGAAAAAAGACATGGATCAACTCCAGTTCTTAAAAAAATAGTAGAGTAAATGTTTTTTTCTTCCAAATAGAAGAATGTAACATATCTAAGAACAGCAGGAGACTGAACAAGAGGTAGACATAAAACAAAATGGACCCTGTGGTAAATTTCCAGCAATAAATGAATCCGATGCTAATGAATTTGAAGAGGATCTTTTAGGACAATATTGTTTTTCTTAAGTGAGAGATGGACAGTGAGAGTAAAAGAGAGAATCAATTTTATTTAGTTTTTTCATGTGGCTTCCATTGCCCCTACACTCCATCTTGTACATGGTGATGGGTTTGAACTCAGGTCCTTGCGCATGCCAGGCAAACTCCGTAACTGCTGAGCCACTGCTCCAGCCTTATTACAATAAAGTTTGAATTAAATCAAGGAACCGAGTTTCTGCCTTGCAAGAGTCAATTTGGCATCATTTTTCCAAGTCCTTTTTGTGTCATCCCACAAAGCTTGGTGGGGCCTGTAAGGGGATGTACAGGATTGGTAACAAACATCTGCTTATCTACTCATTGGGAACATGCATAGGAAACTACCATTGCTGCCTTTCAAATGTTGTGTACTATTTTTATTGCATTTGCTCAACAGGCCCAAGGTATACCTACAGTCTGTCATTATACTTTTCAACACATAGATTAGAAACTTCCAAAATAAGCATCATTAAAGTTTATTGTATGGACGGTTTAAGAACAGAAAGAACTGAACAGCATTTATTCATTCATTTAGCAAATATTTCTGAGTGCTTGTGATAGACCAGATACTTACTCTCTCGGTCATTGGAAAAACAGCTTAGCAGGGAGTCTGATAAAAAGGAAAAAAAAGAGTTGATTATAATTTAATTTACACTTTGTTGGGGGCAATACAGAAAGCTCTGTCTATTAATTAGGGATATAAATATTAGAATTCCATGGTCCATATAAAGAAATATTGACACTAACCTGGGTGGGACAGTTAAATTATTTAATTCACCATAAATAGTGATAACTGGTGGTCAAAGGACTGTGGACTGTGGAATGACTGAGAAAGATTTTGGTTAGGGGAAGATTCAGAGATTAGAATGAAAATTGAGGTAGGACTTTTACCCTGAGGCAAATAGAAACCCATAGAAAGACTTTAAGATGAGAAACATAAAGGAGATCTGAGATCAGAATGATTTTTGTAAAGGACGGACAGAAAATATTTCAGACAGATTATTTAATGAATTTTTGTAGCTGGAAGTCAGCATAGATAATATGCAAACAAATGAATTGGTTTCTGCTCTTGTAATAGAACTCTGCTTACAATAACAGGTACCTGAGGGCAAGGTTAGTTAGGAAGTTCAGGTTCACCAGGGTTGTAGGATGAAGAATACATTTAAAAGAGATAAGGATAGAGGCAGACAGAATACATGTAGAGGATATTGTTGCAGAAGAAAATGAATATAGAAAATATTAGTAATCTCAAAAATGTAGGAGTCAGTAATAAGGATGGACATAGGAGATGTGGATACAGGTTAAGGATGATTTGAGCCACCATGCTCAGAAGTATCATACACAAGAGCTGGAGCAAGATCAGGACCAAGTGGTGAGGGATGATTCTTATTCTAGACAGACAGATTGTATAGGTCACAGCATCCTCGGGAATTGACTATTAAGCAAGAAAGTCAGAATAGAGATCTGGGAAACAGAAGTGACCTACACATTCAAACTTCAGAATCTCCAATTTATAGGAAACTTGGGATCAAGAAATATCCAAGAACAATTAGAAAAAATTAAGTGAGAGCATATCAAAGAGTGATACCTATCTTCTGTGGCACATCAGTGTGCATAAGGTGGTAAAGACAGCCTCCCCTGGGAAAATAATTGGAATGTTGAACAAAACAGTGTAAAGAAAAAACCATTTGGTGTTACTGTAGAATGGAGGGCTTGAGGACATTTTTTCCTCTCTAAACTTTACAATGCTAAAGATGATCTTGTAACTATTATAAACCTGACATAATAAATTGCTAATGTTAAAATGTAATTATTTCCCACGGATTCGATCTGAAAATGTCAGCCTGGTGGTTCTATACTTAATGAAAGAAGCCCAGCTCTTCCCCTGACAGGCAGTTTTAGATATTGAGGTGAAGGTTCTTAAGCCAAAGATGATAAGAAAGGTGGCTCTCTCACTGGTAATGTCAACGTCTATTAAAATTATCTTTGTCGGGCATTAGTAGATGATGCCAATATTGATTATTCTATTGTGCCCTCTTCCTTTTTTCTTTACTTAGTGATAAGAATATAATTGTTCTCAATAATGTTTCTGTGGGTTGGAATCCCATGACAATGTGTGCTGTTATTACATGGATTTAGGATTTATCAGAACTCAAATAAAAGTCCATTGAAACACAGTTACATTTAGCAAATACCAAAAATATGTGTATTAAGTTTATTCCTGTGTAAGTATGCTAATGAAATGCTTTTCAGTATAATTTTAAAGTTTATTTAAGAAAAGGGAATTGATAACAGTTCTCCAGGTCACTCTTCCAGCTGCAGTCTGGTACTTGGCAATTTCACTGTCCTTCTGATAGAAGGGCACTATTTCTGGGGATGTTGTCAGTCTTAATATGGTGTGATACTTACAGAAAAGTTGTTCATCACCCAGAAAAATATTTTATTTTCTACTCAGCAAAATTTTCATGCTCTTTAATTAAGCATATATAAATACCCTAGAACAAGTAAAATGTCAAAGGAAATGTTTTGGGATAGATTAGACAACAATATGTTATATTTTTCCATGATAGTCATTGTTTGTATTCTAATATATTGCAAAAAAGTGGTATTTGTCACATTTTATATTATTTTGTTAAAATCTTGTAAGGTTGCTCAAAAATAAAAAAAAATTAATAAAAAAAGTGGTATTTGTTTGTCTACTGCACGGAACCAGTTACTGTCCTTACAAAGTAAAATTGTATCTTGTGACACTAAATTAAAATGTATGCATAAACAGAAGTAATAAATCTTATTGCCTAATATGCTGCTATTTTATTCTGAATTTTAAAAAAATAAAAGAAATGAATGATGATGATGCATTTAGTGATGGACCGAATCTGATGACAGTTCATCGGACAGGGAGTCACTAAGTTGAATTTTGTACATGTGCAATAAAGGATTGTGCAATCAACTAAGATGTTCCATATGGGAAATTAGCGTGTGTCGGTGAACATTTTATGACACAGTTAAGTACAAAGTCATTGCACAGAACCAGAAGAAAGAACCTATATATAAATCAAAGGCAAAATTTGCAGTGAATCACAAGAAAATGTTTCATGAAAAACACAGTTAGATCTTGCTGTCAGTGATTTAATTACAAGCGAGGTTCATGACTTTCCCTTGTTTTTCTCTCACGAGCGTGCTTCTCTGTGATCCAGGAAACTTCATTATTTTGCAGTTTATCTTTCACTGCATGCTGAACTTCATGTCATGGATTTTTCTGAATCAAAAGCATATATGGATCCATCTTCCAGAAGTATTTGAGGGTTACATGGCATAAAACAATAGACCTCATAGAAACAGCAAGTAGTCAAATTTTCAACTGATTTCTAGGCCATCCAAGGCAGATATGAACTGCCTAAACAGTGACAGTCGCTTCTCTTTTCTTTCTTTCTTTGTTAAAGAGACAGGGACAGTGAGAGAAGAGACAAATAGACAATCAATTTTATTTAGTTTTTCATGTGGCCTTCCCAGCTCCGACACTTCGGTGTGTACCTGGTGCTGGGGTTCGAACTGGGAACTGGGTGTTCAGGGCAAGTGCACCAACTGCTAAGCCACCTCTCCATTCCCAGTGACAGTAATTTCAAAGTAGACATTACAGCTTCCTCCAGTAAGGTACTCAAACAAAAATCTGATGTCTATTCAGAGTGGTAGATTGAATGCTTGTCTTTATGGCTGTGTCCCAGACTACTGGATGAAAATTGGAAAAGTTGGTGTGCTTAACATTCCAACTCCTTAAGAGTTTTATGCAAAGGACTTTTTCCTCAATTAGTCTGCTTAAAATGATCACTTTATTAATTTTTTTCTCACATTGACAGAATTTTCACATATTACTAGAAACGTCAAACATGAGCTCAGACTGAGAAATAAAAAAACTTGAAGCTGAAATACGTCTTCCTATGTCATTAACTTTCTTATACAGTATGAAATGGATCAAGTTGGCTGCCAAACATTAACTGATCCATACATCTACTTGTCTTTTAAATATATTCCATCTGAATATTATTTATAGAAGCACATTTTGAAATAGGCATAGAAAATTGCAGTTTTTTTAAAGTTTCTACATTTACTACAAAATATCAGAGCTAATTCAACTTTACTCATCCTACTGAAATTGAACTCGATTATATATTAGTGCTTAAAATGAAGTCACATTTGGAAAAATCAATAGACTTGTAAATAGTCTTTCTTATCTAATGTTCTAGATGATTTCAAAATCCACAATGCATACAGAAGTTGTTTAATATCATTCAAGTACTCTAAAGAGCTGTTTAATTTCACCTGGATGAAAGGCTAAGTGTGTACGAAAGAATTCAGAATTAATCTTGATGCCTCTGAAGAACAATGCGGGACCAAGGAGTCTGAGATACCAGAGATAAGACAGCAGATGCTGAAAGAAAGAAAGACAGAGATTAGAGTTTTTAGTGATTTTATCACTTAATCCTTCACCTGTGCAAGTTTGTGAGAAAATTCTTCCGGTGTTTTCCCAATCCTTAGAGTATTTGTTATGGAAACCTAGATTATCTTTTCAAATCATGAAAAATACCATCTAACAGGTGACTATTCTACTAAAACATCTTTAAGAGGCAATTGTTTACTTGATCCAAAGGTGAGTGAGGCTGTCAAGGGGTGAAAAGGAGATGCTACATATACATAAATACAAATACATACAACCTATGCGTAATGAACATATACGTGGTATAGATGTATATATATGACCTATATAGAATATACAATATGCAGAGATGAGTAAAATAGATATGTATTTATTTATGTAATGAATACTTATTCTTTCTTGATGAACAAATGCATGGTATATAATATGTGTGTATATGATCTATTTAAAATATATAATATGCATAGATGAATGAAATAGATATGTATTCATATATGTAATGAATATTCTCTCTCTATATATATATATATATGCATATATATATGAGAGAAAACTTTATTTCTTTCAAAGTCTAAGCTATGTTTTCATTTCATACTTCCTAATACTTTCAGAATAAGTCATTCTAATTGGAGGATGAATTTGACTAATTCTAAAAAGAAATCCATAATACTCATCTAAATGTGCCTGTGGCATTTAAAAATTATCTTTATTCTTTCACAGCATGATTAGGAGAAACTAAATTTTTGAAATAATATTAAACATAAATAATGAAACAAAACACATTAAGATAATCTTTAAGAACTTTTAAATTATAATCATGTAAAATTTCAAGCATACTTTCTTGTATGAATGGGAGCATATATTATTTATCCTCGAGAGGTAAAATAGTAGAGGTTTTAAACATCTTCATTTTGACTGCATAAATCAGTATTACCTAGGCAGTAACACCATCATTGTTGTTACCCTTTTACTTATTAACCATTCAGTCAAGTGTACCAATTGCACAAAGCATGAGTTTTTATATTTAGTAAATAATTATTAAAGAAGGAGTCATTTTTAACAAATTCATTTGTACAAGTAGCATTATCAGACGTATCTTTTAATTTTTTGAAATGTAATTCATAAACATTTTTATGTCTATGATACCTATGATTAATTTAATTAGCTTGGCATTTGCTTTCAAACAGGTTGCAACGTATTAAATGACTTAAACCTATGTCATATAGTGTTCGTTTACATAGCACTGCCTTATCTAACCCTACCTCTTTTCTGGGACTCCAAAAGCTACTTCAATCTTCCACGAAATTCCTGCGAATCAGTAGCAGAATGCCATGGGATTTCACCCTGCTAAACTGTGATATTGGGAAAGAAACTCTCTGCTTTACACATAAGTATTAAGCAGTCTCATGCTCTAGAATCACTGTTCAGTGGCCTGCTTTCTGTTTATTCCCACTAAAAGCCCATACCTTCTATTACCTGGATCTTCTGTACCCTACCATATAAATCTAGGACCTCAGAGTCCTCTATGAAACATTGCATCACCCCTGTCAGTTGGTGGGTGATCTTGCACGAATTTTCTTCAGTAGTGATTCCCAAATTCCCACATTTCCCCTGTATTTAATTTTTTTTCTCCCTTGGGATACATTTCCTATAGTCTCTACTCTAAATTTGATACCTTCATCTTCCTTTGAAATTGCAGATCGCAGCCCTATTCTTTTGCAGAGTGATCCTCCATAGGGTATCTGAACACATGTCACGCTGCTCTTGACAATGAACTTGCTTTGTGATTATCAACCTGCTATTTTCCACCATCCGTGCCATGAGCCTGCCCATATGGCTAAGTGCCTCTCTACCTTGGCTCTTATTCTTCACCTCATGGGCATCAGTACAGGGCGGTACCATCCAACTTCCATTTACAAGTTAATGACAGTCTTTCTATCCCTGCCTGGTTTTCTTGCATTCAAATAAAGTAGGTGTGTTCCTATACATCAAAGAATCAGTAGCAGATAACAGAGAAGAGAGCATTAGCTACACATACTTCCACATTAATAACTTGATAATAATCTGTAGACAGGTCACTCCATCAAAAAGCAATTCTTTCATTTATTCAGTCAGTTGGCCATAAATTTTAAAGTATATTGATCACCAGCTCTATGCCAGATACTTCTCTTGGTGCTGGGAATTCCATTTTTATCCACACAGACAACATCTGTTCTTTCCCATATATACGTTCCCCTCTCATATGAAGGTAGACATAAAACCAAGCCAAACATCATCCAACCCTCCACACTCAAAACAAAATAAAAACAAACAAAAACAGCAAAAGAAAAAAAAAGTATGTATAGTGAAATGTGGCATGAGATTTGTAAAGGTAAGGGTGAGCAACTAGCAACTGGTTTAAACAGACAAGAAGGCCTCTCTGAAGACTTAGTTTGAATTGGACCTGAAGGATGGAAAGGTCATGGGAGGAATGGTAGTGAATACATATCAGCAAAGGAAATAGGAAGGTACAAAAATCAGGACACAGGAAATAGCTAAGAATTATAGACCACATGAATGGCAGCTGGTGTAGGAGGGGAGGGTGGGGCTGATAGGTCTTGCAAAGATGGGCAGAGTCAGGAGTTGGAAGTGGGAGGACATTTAAATCTCACAGTTAAATCCACTTTTTTCTAAATATAAATCCAAAGCTATCAGATTTTTAAAAATATCTCAATTTGTCTGTGTGGAAAATGCACAGTAGGTGACCAAGAAAAGATGTAGGGAAATGTATCAAGAAAGAGGGAGTTGGTAGTCTTGACCATTTCATTTCTTTTCTATATAATTAATTTCTTCTATTTCTCTTAAAAATATCTCTTTTATTGTATTCTAAATAAACACACAATTTTGACCCTTGGTGTTGGGTTAGGTTTAGGGTAGCAATGTTATCAGGCAAGGAAATGACAACTGAGGGGCTTCTGGAAAGAAGAAAAGATGAGAGTCATGGTTAGGCTCTGTCTGTGATTGTGTCTGTGGTTTGTTGGTTTGTTTGTTTGTTTTTTTAGATAGAGAAGGACAGTAAGAGAGAAAGAGACTGAGAGAATCAATTTTTATTGATTTCTCATTGTTCTGACACTTAGTTGTGTATGTGGGTGTTGGGGTTTGAACCCAGGCACTTGCGCACGCCAGGCAAGTACCATAACCACCGAGCCACTGCTCCAGCCCCTGTGTCTGTGTTTTTTGGGATATCTCACACATAGCTGCCCATTTGTCCTTTAACACAGTAAATGTAAGATGTGTATTAATAACCATTTCCTGCTGCCTTCATTTCTAAAGCTAATTTCCATAGCCTGGAAACTTCTAAAGAGTTCTTCTGATTTCTGATTATTCCCACTAACCGGTCTTAGGTTTATTGCCTCCAGCCTTGGGTCTTTGGTTGCTGATTTGTTTTATACTGGATTTGCCCATCGTGAATGACTCTGCCCGTACATCAGATCATGTGGGAGAGAGTTATTCAAAAACCTAATTTCTTGGTTCCTTTTTTTTTTCCTGTTCTGAAATTTTACTGAAAAATTTGGTAGTGAGCAGAAGGCACATAATCATGAGACATAAATTAAATCTTTGACTTCATTACCTGTTTCTCCTTTCCTCTTCTCTTCTTTCTCTTTCTCTTTCTTTTCTCCTGATCTCCTAATTCATTCATTTCCTCCATCGAGAACAACCAAAATTTCCCTGTTGAGTTCATATAGTTTAGCTATATCTTCTCTCTCTTACACTAAGGCACTTTGTACAAATGTCACAACTGACTCACAATGGGTTAGGTGTACAGCCCATTTCAAAGATGAGAGAACAAAGACAATGAAATTATTGACTTATTCCAGATGGAATAATTGGTTAGTACCAGAGATATGAGTCTGACATAGTTCTGTCAGAATCCTGCCCTAACATATCCAGCATAAAGCCTAACACAGAGCATATACATATATATATATATATATATATATATATATATATATATATATATATAGTAGATTTGTCACCCATCTAGGTCCTTCTGTAGTCATCCAAAATGTACTGAGGTTTATGACTGTTAATTGCTTCCATCAGTAAGATATAAACACAATTGTCTCTACTGGCCCATGGTGAATATCTTTGGGGCCATTTATTTTGATGGTTTTGTAGCTATATCTCTGACTGTGCACCTGGCCCTAAGCCGATTTTATTTCAAACACTGAATTTCTAATACTAGTTCATTTCTGTAGAGCAGCTGTCAGGCACAGCCTTACTGGTGGCTGAGATTGATTCCTACGTTGACGAAGTGACACTGAGCAACTCGATTCTCCTCTTATCTTGCACCTTATGCTTGCAAAGGTGTTAGCAATGTCACTCCAGGCCTATGGCCATAGCAGCTCAATTGTCAACTTCTTGACTGACATGTTTATAAATCCTTCCTCCTGTAAGTCTTGTCCCCAGAGTTACTTACCTTGTATGGGGATGTATGCACTGAATACCATTAGACAGTGCCAGGATGATGACTCCAGATTGATTTCTTTCTCAACTCTATTTTAGATGAATTTCTATAAAATCAATCAAGGAAACACCTTTTGCTTTTTTCAGGATCAATGTCCATTTCAAAATCATTTCCATTTTTTTCCAGTTTTATGGTTGATGTTTCAGTGTTATCTTACCATTTCATTTCTTTTCTATATAATTAATTTATTCTATTTCTCTTAAAATATCTCTTTTATTGCATTCTAAACAAACAGATAATTTTGACCCTTGGTGTTGGGTTAGGTTTAGGGTAGCAATGTTATCAGTAATCTGAATGACTATCTTGACACATCTCCCTCTTTGGATTCAAAGTCACAGAAATTCTTACCTCAGTTTAGCAACACAGAAATGCTTCTTCAGAGCATCTGCTCATCCACGGCTGACTCTGTCACTGAGATACTCTTGAGTACCTATCAACCCTCTCCTCCTGGAACCAGACAACACCCTCTAATCCCTCTGCTTGGATTATTAACTTCAAATATATGATCTTTTTATGGCCCTAGCCTCTGTGTAAAACACTCAGCATTCCCCATTTCCTGTAGACACAGTTGGTGACTCTTCATGACTTTTTCCCAAGTGTTTTCTTGATGGACTTAATAGGAACAGTTCAGTCCCAATCTTACTTGAATTTCCTGTCACCTAAGAGCCACTAAACTAGTGTTCCAAGTCAAAAGTTCTTTACAAGCAGGGGACTCTCTAACTGATATATGTGACCCCCCTCAGACATTTCCAGTAGTCCAGTAAGCAGATGGTAACCTCTTATGTGTTCAGGATGGTGCCCACAGATCTCATCATCCAGCGCTACCGTTGCTCTTGCATTGTCTGTCACTAACCTAAACTGAAGTAAATGCAACTCTTGACTTTCCCTCAGCTCTGGGACCTGGATATGCACATGCATTTACAAGCATCTGCTCCCCCAAACATACACACACAGACAACAGACACATACGACCACACATATAAACACATCACACACATACCCAGCATGCATACATAAACCATGTGCATTTGACACCCATCATACACACACGCACACATATCCCCATCGCACAAACACACATCTGCAACACATATGCACATACACACACTCCACATGTAAGTATACAACACAACCCATACCCATTCATTCACATCACACATACCTCAAGCACACACATCACATGCACCACACTGTTAAACGCCTCATAGATAATAGCATACAGGCATACACACCAAACACATTCCATACATGCAACACACACATCCAATCATGCCCACATCTCCCATAGTCTCACACGGACACATACACCACATACACTACACACCACACACTTTACACACACACACACACATACCACATATACACACAGCATACACATGCTTGCCCCATGTACCTGGCATCTAGAAGATGCCATATAGTTCAGGTGACATAGCTCACATGGGCTTTGTTATCACTATTGTTCCTACACTCTTTCCTTTCAGCAGTTACCACTTGGTTTACAATCGTCTGTGCCTACAGTTGCACTATTAGACTCTATGCTCTTTCAGGGTAGATAGGTCACAATGTGCTTTAGTAAGTGCTCCCAGCATCTCAGGTGACATACAGGATAACTCCCATTGCTGGTGCAATGGGGGACTCAAGCGCCCACGTGGAGGGATGGTGTTTGGATGTTCACTGCTCCCCCAGCCTCGGTTCACACCTGCCGTTAGAGACTGGAGTGCTCGTGTGGCAGGCTATGTGTGAACAGGCACTAATTCCCAACCGAGCTTCACACCTGCCAGTTCAGTGCTTCGTTCCACCTACTTAGCTTGCAGACTCAGCAAGGATATTGATCCCGATCCTTGGTGATGACAGACATGCAGGTCCCTTTTTCTTTAACAGGCTCCACTTGTCTCCACCTGCAAAATTCCTGCTCACCCTTCAATATCTGAGCAAGCGAGGTCTCCACCATGAAAACTTCGGCCTGCTCCAATAGCACCTTCTTTGTTTCCATAATGATTTACATGTTTTACACTTAGTGTTTTATTTTACTAATTAATATATGTGTCTTCTATATGAGCATATATACATACATATGTATAAACCATAGTATATTAAATGCGTAATAGCTAATTAATCAATAGATATGAACAAATATCAGAATTCTTGATATGAGATCCAGATTCTAACTTTGTAGAATTTCTTATCAATGTGTATAACTCTTCTTATATGATACAGGAATTACTGTTGATTCCTTAATATTGAAAATCTCACCATAAGTGTTTAAAATCATCTATGCTCATCTACACAATTACTTCAGTTCAAAAGGAACTGCTTCTGATCTCTAGCAATCATTGAAAAATTATTTTTGCATTGATTTTATTGGACTGTGGTCCATGCTCCATGCTGTATGATTTAATATGCTGTATGATTTAATATCTGCTCTTAATTCCAGACCATTTCCTTAGGACTCTGAGCTACTTTCATTCCATCACCTTTGCTGACATCCTAGAAACCCAACAACCTACCCATTCACCAATTGACTTAATAGTTATGTTGTGAAAGCCTACTTTGTGCCAAGAACATTCTAGGTGCTGGAACTAACCTTCATAAAACTAGTGGACAAAAACAAAAACCAAAAAAAAAATTGCTCCAATGCATGTGCAAGGGAAAAAATGATTAAGAAAAACAAGTCACACTGTTAGAAGTTATTGCATGTTCAATAACTCTTTGCATATGTTATTGCAATAAGTCAGGGATGGCAGAGATGGGGTAGTGGTTGAATTTTAGGTTGAGTGATGAGTGAAGCCCTTGATAGAGGTAACTTTGAGCAATAACATTGGAAGAACTGAGGAATCCTGGCACTTTCTATGACAATGAAGAAGGAAATAGTATTCTCAAATATAACAAAGCAGCAACTTTCTGGGCTATTCTAGGAAAAATATGGAAAGACTGTGTCTACAATCGACCATGAGAGGGGAAGATTATTAGAAATGGGAATAAAAGTGATAGAAAAAAATAGATATGAATGGCTTTGGCCAGAAGACATACATTGTTGGGCTCCAAGAAACTGCCAAGACTCTTTGGACAGTAATAGAATTTAGGCTGGAAAACAGAAGACCAGTTAGGAAATTCTCTAACCCAATATGGTGGCCACTGGCATGGTGTTGGCTGCGGTGGAAGTGATGAGATCGATGTGCTTTGAAATTAGAGCAATAACTGAACTAGAAGTGTAAGGGGGAAATAAAACAGTAGCCAAGGTGACTATAAGTCATACTGCCCTGAACAATGAAGAAATTGAGTTGCTATTAAAAGAGGAGAAATTATTTTAGGATGGTGGGAATATCAGAAATTTAGTTTTGCTTGTAGTGAGGTTGAGATATTTATTGTATTGCTAATTAGATATTTAAGTAGTGATATCAAGTGGGTAATTTTATATATGAGTCTGGAATTCAGGGAAACAGATACAGAATGCAGGTGAATTTAGTATACACACATGGTTCTTAAAGGTATAAGGTTAAATGAGAGGAGATCTAAGGACCAGATCCCACCTTCTTAGAAGATGAGGGGCAGTTGAAGAGGAACCAGCACTGTACACTGAAAGTAATCATAGATAAGGAGCCCCAGGTGCAAGAGGAAAGTCAGAGGGTTTGTGGAGTATCTAGGGAGTGAAAAGTGAAATTGTGTCCAAATTAGATCAAGAAAGATGAGAACTAGAAAGTGGCCATTGCTTTTAGCAGCGTGGAGATTATCAGTGATCTTGGCAGAGCTGCTTAAAGAAGGAACAAAGCAGAGCCTGATGGTACTTCTGTGCTCTGATTCTTTCATTAATTCCCTGTGAAGCAATGAATCCCCCACCTGAGCTTCAGTTCAGTGAAATAACCCACTGCACATAAGTAACTAGTTTTTGTTAAAATAATGTTGATGATAAAATAAGCCATAAGTAGTGAGTCAGTTCCTGAGAAAAGAGAGGAGAAGAAACAAATGCAGATATCTGAGTTGTTTCCATCACTTCTGGTGAACTTGTTGGGGAACAGGAGCATGCGGTTCTGCAAGTAACACCTTGTAACATCCTGGAAGTGTCAATCTTTTCATAGTTTATGTAAAGAGAATCATCCAGGGTGGCACAGCTGACATACACAGTAATTGTTCCTTGGTGGCTCTGCCATGCAGTGGAATGGCAATTAACATTCCATGTTTCTCATCTTTGAGCATTTCTTAGCAAAACATGGGATTCACCAGTTAAACTAATTATTTTTTCTAATAGAATTTAAATTTATCCCATCTCTTTTGGAATGTGCAAAACAAATACACTGTTTTAATAAAAACATTTTAAGATATGTCTAAGATGATTTTTGATAATGCACTTTCCTTCTCTGCTGGCCTTACCATTTAATTTCACTTTAAAAAAATATTTATTTCAAATCTCCTTTTTTGCCCAAATCCTGAAACTAGGATTATTTAATTGCATTCTTCCATCCAATGATTCAACAAGTGAATCAATCTCTCATAATTTTATGTATCATTCTTTACTTCTTATTTATCTCCTATTTACGTAAGCACTCAATAAATACTCAGAAATGCTCAGCACTAAGGAGTCCGAGAAAATAAAGACACATCATGATCTCCCAAAAAAACCATGATTTTTAATGAACAATTGTTTTTCTTATATCTTATAATTTTGTGGATCTGGACTGTATTCTGGGCTCAGCTGGGCAGTTCTTCTCTGTGCAATCAACTAGGTATGAAATTGGATTCTTTGCTGGTCTGTGGGATCCAAGACATCTTTCATCACATTCAGGTCTGGATGATGTCTGCAAGGCAGGATTTAACTAGGTGCCTCTACTTTTACATACGGCCACAGAGTTTTTCCATGTGCTGTCCACAGCAGGTTAGAACTCTCAATTCATGACTCAGGAAGCAGCCCATCCCTTCATCTTTTTTTTTTTTTTGAACAACCTTACAAGATTTTAACAAAATAATATAAAATGTGTATATATTCTGAATATTGCAATTACCCCCCAGGAGTGCCCCTCTAATTACCCTCCCTTATCCCTCCCTTCCCCTTCCCGTTATAACTCTAAAAAAGTATTAGGTTGTAAAGCATTACATCTTATCTGGATTTAACACATGCTAATAGACCAACTTTCTCATTGTCCAGGGTCTAGACCCCACCTCCACTGATGAGTGGAGACAATCGACCCTTAGATCTCTGGGTTAAGCTGATTTTACTCATCATGATCTCTTCCATAGCCATCCATTTACCCTCGAAGGCTGCAATATCATTGTTTCTAATTGCTGTGTAAAATTCCATGGTATAAATGTACCACAGTTTTTGGATCCATTCTTCCAGTGAGGGACATCGGGGTTGTTTCCATAGCCTAGCAATAGTAAATTGAGCTGCTATGAACATAGATGTTGCTGTGTCACTATAATGTGCTGATTCTAAGTCCCCTGGAAAGATATCCAGGAGTGGAATAGCAGGGTCATATGGTGGACTCATCCCTAGTTTTTTGAGGATTCTCCATACTGCTTTCCAGAGGAGCTGTACCAGTCTGCAGCTCCACCAACAGTATATTAGTGTGCCTATCTCTCCACAGCCCCTCCAGCATCTATTATTGTTTATTTTCTTCATCTTTGCCATTCTGACTGGTGTAAGGTGATATCTTAATGTGGTTTTCATTTGCATTTCTCTGATTACTAGTGATTTAGAGCACTTTCTCATGTATTCATTGGATTGATCAACATCCTCTGGTGAGAAGTCTCTATTTAGCTCTTTGGCCCATTTATCAATCGGGCTGTTGGTGTTTTTGTAGTTGACATTTTTGAGGATTTTATAGATTCTGGATATGAGACCCTTCATCTTTAATCAGGAATGTAGTTCATTACCACTCTCACAGTAGTCAGTTGGTGAAAACATTCCCTACCCTCCCAACTTGAAGTCAATGGTAAAGAGACCACAGCTCTCCATGGGTTATGCTGCAAAACTTTTGTGGGCACATTTAATCTGCTACATCCATTAAACTTTGAGTGGATAAAGGACATTAATTAAGAGTGCATTAGCATGTCTGAGCAAAAAGGTACACTCATTCTAGAGAGTGGTTGATAAGATCTTTTTCTTCATCCAAATATATCTGGAACGTGTATGTTAGAGATTAATGAGAAAATATTCATGTTGCCAAGTCAAATACAGATAAATATGCAAGCAATCTGAGCCTTAAATTCTTTCTATCTAATGTTTTGCTCATTATAGAAGTGTTTCTGAGAAGGCAAAGACCACCACCATGATCGACAAAAATGTGACACTTCATTTTCAAGATCTCCTCCAGCTCCACGTAACTTCTCTCTCCTTTAATACCTAGCAAAGGAATGGAATAGCAAGATGACCAGCTGAAAAATGCAAGGTAGCTAAACTCCCTGTGCACCGTGGCCCTGCTAGGGAGTGAGTGTGAGACAGGGGAAATAAATCTGCTCTCCCATCTTCTCCCACAAAGAAGAGAAATCATTTCACAGCTTTTAAAGAAAAGATAATTACACCATTGTTTTGCGCCCTCTTCATACTGCACTGCTCAATGGCTGGAAGTTGCATTGTGGAAGAAAGGTAATTGCAGGCATACATGGCAAAGGTTAGCAAGGATCCATACGAAGTATCCATGATTCCACTGAAGCCCTTTAAAAATGAATCACTTAACAAAAGTTGTTATACCCATGTATGAGCTGACTGTCATTAACAGGGAACCAACTGGAAGAGAAACTTCATTATTTTTATGAGTAAGTGATATTTCTCCATTCAGATGGCCAAAATTCCAGAAGCATCTGTCCTCCAAGAGCAAAAGTAAGATTGTCTTCTGTCTGAGGTGTCACTACCCGCAAATCCTCTTATAAGTACTGACTGAAGATTTTGCATTTTCATGAGGAGTCAAAAATATAAGGAAAAATATCAATTTCAAGACCCCTTCTTAAGTTTTCTGAAGTTACTGAGAAGGAAAGAAGCCCTTAAACACCAGCTCATTCACTGGTCAGGGACTTCAAGCATGGTGGTGATTTTTGAGGTATTCAGATCTTCATAACATCAAATTTGCCTGTCCTGACTAAAAGCTATTAAAATAAAGAAGAAAGAGGGGGGGGCAGAAGAGAGAGAGAGAAGATGAGGAGAGCAATAGAGGAACAACAAAGGAAAATACTGCATTAATAAAAGGTAGTGAGGGCTGGAGCGGTGGCTCTGCAATACAGCACGTGCCTGGCCTGCGTGAGGACCCAGGGTTGAACCTCAGCCCCACTTACACACTAAGTGTAGGAAAAACAACAACCAGATGAAGAAATAAACAAAGTTGACTCTCTCTTTCTCTCTCTCTCTTTTTAAAAAAAGAAAGTAGTGATATAAATTCTTTTGTAATAAAATAAATTATTTCTAATGACTTATGCATGTTAAAAGATATTTCCCCAACATGAACAGTTTCGCCAAGATTATCTATTTCCTTAGCCACATGATTATGTAAGGAAAATTATACGTTTGTTGCAGTACAAAAATCATTTTTATCTAGCCCACTTTCAACATTAGAAACTTAACTATGAATTATTATACTTGAGTATTTCTGCAATAGAACTTTTATTACAAAATGGAGGTTTTCCTCCTTCCATAAAAATATTGTGCATTTTAACTTTAATATATTTGATGTCTAACAAGTAGTTCTGACCAATAGTATTCGTTTTACTAGGCAATGACAATAGTGAATGGATAAGTTAGAGAAAGCTCAAAGTGTCATCAAACAGAGTACTTTGCATTTATCTTGCAGTTTACATTTGCAAAAAATTTTCATAACCCTGATTTCATTTGCTCTTGACAAATCTCTGAGAAACAAGTTAAATTGAGTGTTTTAGTATGAGCTGCATTTTCAAATGAAGACACTCCAATGCAAAGACACAATCAAATTAGCAAAGTCAAGTTTAAACTAAAGTCTCTCCTCTACTATGCGGTTTCTTACCTTTATGGATTCATTTAAGACTCAGTCCCTTATGTTTTTGAGCCAATTGGATGGTGCACAAAATGTTAATTGACTGTTTTATATTCTGGTCCCAGAGGTTATATATATACTTACTTGCATTTGTTCAAAGTTGCATCTTATGATGCCCAACCAATATCATCTGAGACTTGGAGAATCTTCCAATAGAGAACAGAAATCTTTTGGCTCATTATTTATTACACTGTCAAAGTCCAGAAGTAAAGGCATATGTGGTAGGATCTTTTAGTACTCATCAAATATCTATGGTCCCTCCACTTTTTGCAATATTCTTTGATACAAGATTGTGGTCATGGCATTATTGACAGGCAGTGCATATGAAACTAATTGCCATGTGTTACCTCTGGATCAAAGCAGTTGAGGAGCCCGAGCTCTTTTTCTGCCTTCACCCTTCTGCATGTTCCAACTGTGCAATTTCAAGATGAGGAGGATGGCTTGACTTGTCCAATGCCTGAGTAGGGACCAACCAACATGGTGTTAGGCCACTACATGTGCCAAGGTTTGTCTGTCTCACCAACCTGACTCAAAGATTCCACCTCATATAACAGAACACCTGCAAGAAACAGAAAATGGCCTGGAACAGTGGCACATGCCTGTAATCTCAGTGGCTCAAGAGGTTGAGGCGGGAGGGTCACAAGTTCAAAGTCAGGCTCAGCAAGTTAGTGAGGTCCTAGCTAACTAAGTAAGACCCTGTCTCAAATAAAAAAATAAAAAAAAGGGCCAGGGATATTGCTCAGCAGTTAAACATTGCTGGGTTCAATCCCAATATCAAAAAAGAAAGAAAAAAAAAGAAAATGGGGAAAAAAAAGGTCTCTGGATCTACAGCAGTCCCTATGACAGTGTTCAGGTTGGAGAGAATCTGAGAACCATAGAGCGCAAGTCAAGATAGAGAAATGGAGATACAGGATTCATCACTGAAAGTGAAAAGTTTGAGATGCTGGAGAGTAAAACTTTCAACATGTGCGGTTAATGCAAGTTTGAAGAGCTTCAAATGCAATGGCAGTGAGCTATCTGAAATGGCATAGGCCGAATGGATCAAATGAAGACTGAGATTTTTCACTCTCAAAGTTTTCAGGACATGGGCTGAAGCAGTGGCTCAGTGGTTATGGCGCTTGCTAGTTCAAAGCCCAGTACCACGTACACAAACGGAAGTGTTGGAAAGTGAAAAACTAAATAAAATTGATTTCTCTCTCTCTCTCTCTCTCTCCCTCTTTCTTAAAAAAAAAGTTTTCAGGACATAGGAAAAATTACTAGCCTTCCTACTTCACACTCACTCAGGCCACTGATAAAGAAGGCACAAAGGGAAACTGAGTTTTAGGATACATTTTTGTTTTTCTAAAAGGAAATCTGGTTAAAAATTTTGCCATATCTTAAAAATGGTAACAAACCGTCCACTTCCTCCCCAAAACACCAACTTAGCGAACAAGCCTTTACCACATGGTCTTTTGAGGGACACTTAAGATTCAAGCTGTATCATAAACCAACAAAAAACATAATTTGCTTCGGTAACATTTTCAATTTCCTTAGTCCTTAAAATATCAGCAAATAAAAAAAGAATATTCAAATAAATTGCCTCTTATTTTATTCATTATTTGATGTGATCCTAAATACGTCTGTTCTTATTTGGGACATAACACATGAAGATTAGCACACAAGGCATACACACTCTCATGTTATTCACGCATACAACTAAAGTAAGAAAAAAAAAGTTTAGGAGGGTGCAGTTGGAGCCCACAAATATATAGTGATTTGACTGTTGAATTAATTTGGAAACTTCATATTCTTTTTCTATATCTCTTTGAAATGACACTATCTGCTTAGCAACAAATTACCTGTACATGTTTTATTGTAAATATTTAAAACTTAGTTGGATTTTGTATGCTAAAGAGTTCAGTCATGACTGAAGAATCATCTCATAGCAATGACTTTGTGCGTTGTTACAGCTGATTTATGCAAAAATGAGTAATTGATGATATTTAGCCAAATCTAAGAAGCTTTTCCAGCTTTCCAAATATATTTGTAAACTTTCCCTTTTTATGTTCTCTCCCCTTTTTCTATTATTTTAGTTTTTGCATTGTGAATCAGTTCAAATACAGCACTTTTATAGTTTCCAACCTTGCATATTTCCCAACCTTGAAAAATGAGTATTCATTGATTTCTTTTCAAACTGGCATTTCCAATTTAATGCATGATACATATACTGTGTGACCTTAGGAAGAACACTTAACCTCTCTGGGTTTTAACATCTTCATTTATAAAATGCGACAGCAGGAATTTCTCATGAATTCCATTATTCAATAATTTTTAACCCTGTTCCCAAAGCATATTTTTTATCTCTTCCAAAAATGTTTATAAGTGTACATTGATCCTTGTGAACAGAAATACAATTAAAATTAATACATTTCTAACAGCCACCCCAATAATCCCTGATTTTTTTTCCAAAAATTCTTGCTTGGGCTGAGCTTTACACATGAACTTCATCTTTTCTATTGAAGCTTCTATTCTTTGGGAAAGTGTTAAAAAGAAGCATCTGCATCCCAAAAATTCACAGTCTCTACTAATGTCTGTCCAAGGACAAGAATATATCATAAAGGAAGTCCTTGTCCTATGCTGAGGTTAAATACTTACCACTCCATGGGAAAGCTTACATTTCTTTTGTGCTATGTGTCTGTGAATGTTTTATGAATCCAATTGAGCTTAAGAATCAAGTTTCTTCGACAGACACAGTTTATTCAGAGGAATAAAGATACAGCAGAAAGTTATTGATTTTTGAGGGATCTACGCCTTGTGAAAAATTAACCAGACATTCCTTCCCGATCGATACGATTACCCTTGCTGCTACAGAGCTGTTTCACTGAGTCTCACTGAAGAATGTCTCCATCGCAGGTGCATTGGTTGGTTTGGGGGTCTTTCAAAAGCTACACGCAGGTGGCTTACGCTATTTATTCTCTTCTTCCCTTCCAAATAAACCCCTTCCTCTTTCCACAATGCATTCATAAAAACACCCTCCGTACTTTCAGGGTCCATCTGAGGCTCTGATGGCCTCCACCGTGGTGGCATGGAAGCCAGTAGTTACCCAGTGAGTGCACTTCTAGCATTTTTTTTTTTAAAGAGAGAGAGGGACAGTGTGAGAGAGAAAAAAAAAAAAACAATTCTATTTAGTTTTTCATCTGACTTTTGTTACTCTGACACTTTGTTGTGTTCATGGTGCTGAGGTTCATACCTGCATCCTCACCCATGCCAGAAAAGCGCTGGAACCACTGAGCCACCACTGCAACTGCTGAGCCACTGCTCCAGCCCTGACTTCTAGCATTTTTAACTGGTAGAACAGAGCAATTATCAGATTTCATTGTTGCTTTCTGGTTCTGATCATCAATGTGCTCTCTGTTATCAATTCTGATCACTTTTTCATTTCTTGTTTGTTTTTTTTTTTTTTTTTTTTGAGAGGGACAGTGAGTGAGTGAGAGATAGAGAGGAATTAATTTGATTTAGTTTTTCATGTGGCTTTCGTTGCTCTGAGACATCATACGTGGTGCTGGGGTTTGAACTCCTGTACTAACACATGCCAGGCAAGGGCTGTTAGTGCTAAACCACCACTCCAGCCCCTTATTACTTTTTTATATATGCAACTGAGAGTGAATTGCCCTTTCCCATCTCTACGCAGACACAAATGCTCTTATTGTCTCCACAAGTGAATCAATGGAAATTCAGACCTTTATGCATTTGTCTCATTCTTTCTGCTCACTGAGCACTGAGAAGTCCATTCTCATTGTACACCCCTGCGGGTCAGGTGATGCACTTGCTGCCAGGACACCCAAGGGACACAGCTAACCCCATCCACTGGATGCTCATTGACTCATGGTGCTGCTCCAAGGAGATGCTCTTGGCATTCAGGGAGAGGGACCCTTTGTCCCATTCTTTTGCAAGGCACTTGGTATTTATAGTCTTTTTTTTTTTAAGTAAGGAGTTGAGTCGTTGTAGAAACATATGTGTATAAAGAAACAATATGATATGCATTTGTTCCTATACCATAATTACCTCCACATCGCCCACACCCCAGCCTTTTGATTCCTCTATATTATGCCCCTATAAGAGATATAAATGTCTATATATACATATTGTCCAAACTTTTATATATATATGTGTATGCATATATATATATAATTTTAAATTATCCACATTTAAAGGATTACATAAATATGATTTAACTTCTCAGGAGGGTAAATAGTATGTTACATTATTGATTTTCTCCCTAGATCCCTCTCTATGCTCCCTCCCTCTCCCTCCTCACCTCCATCTCTTGCCACCCCCTTCCCTCACCTACATGTCTTTGGTTCCCCTAGATTATGTGTTGCTACACCTTTGGTGGGTCTAATACATGAATCTGACTACCATTCACCCAAGCCTGGGTTTAACTTTAGCCTCCACAATGAGGGAAAACATTCAGCCCTTGACTCTCTGGGTCCATAATCTTTTTTAGAGAGACAGGTACAGTGAGAGAGAGAGAACTAATTTTATTCAATTCTTCATGTGTCCTTCATTGTGTACACGGTGCTGGGGTTTGAACCCGCGTCCTCACACATGCTGGTCAAGCACCATACCGCAAAGTCACCTCTCCAGCCCCTCTGGGTCCATGCTCTTACTCCATGAAATCAGTCAGACTATTATTCCCTTATGATGGCAACCAAAACTGTCTCCTCAGATTTATAAATACATCATGGCAACTATTACTGTCCATGTGTGAGCCTCTGGCTTGCACCTTAATATTTGTCTTCATGCCCAAATACCAGATTTTGGCACTATGTGTGTGCTGAACTCTTTACTTTTTCTTTTGGTTCCCAAATTCTATGCTCACCTCAATTCCAGTTCTTTATGGGAAGCCTTGTCTTTGGCATTTCCTGAATCTCTTTCCCACCACTTCTTCCTGAGTTTCTGCTTCCTAGCTCACTTGGTCGCTTCATGATGGACAAGATACATCCTGAATCACGTAGCCTTTCAGAGGAAGGTCTGATTCAACTTTGCAGTGGTTTAGCACTAAGCTCATTTCTTAGTTCTTCTGAAATAACTATCAGTGTTATGTAAAATATATAGGAAATGACTAGGAATAAACTAGGTAAAAGTGAGAGAGGAACGAATTGCAATTGGAAGACCTTCTCCTGGAGGGAGCAGAGAGAGTGCAGAAGACAGAAGACCCGCCAGAGTGCTTAGTACTAAAAAGGGTTTGTACAAGAAGATGCGGCCTGCAAGGGGTTGGGGTGAAACTCATGAGGAAACTCCAGGCTGGGAGAATGGGGTATGCCCTGATTTCTGAAGAGCAATAAGAACCCTTTGGAATGTTTTAAGCCAGATCAGGGAGTGGAACTGCAATATGTCCCCGGTTGCATTTCGAAAGAATTACTCAGAGAGTTATGGGGAGACTGTGATACAAATGGGTACAAAAGTAAGACTGATTTGGAGCTAATCCAACAGACAAATGCTTATAGGTTGATCTGAGATGACATCGGTGATGAAGAGGATGGGGTGTATGCATAATATTTTTGGAGCTCTGGCTAGAGAGGAACAATACAGGGGTGTTATCTGGTAAAACCACTTGAGAAAAGAAAGAAGAAGGGGGAAATGAAGTGGGTGGAAGAGTAAAAATTGGCCAATTTTGGGAAGTTTGTAAAGTGTCTTTGAGACATGAGGAGGAATATGTAAAGCAGCTGTTAAATGCACAGTTCTGGAGCTCAGCGGACCCAGCTCACTCCTCTAATTCTCAAGTCATCCCTGTATGCATTGGGACTCCAGGGCTGTGAACAGGTCTGCCTTCAGAGGGAGCTGGGGAGCAAACTGCAAAGCATCTTAAATCAGCTCTGGGTTTCTCTACCTAAATGGTCCAGGCTAGAAGGATGAGCCAGCAAAACCATCAAGAGAAGCCAGGGCTCCAACTAATAAGGGACAAGTCGGGCGGGGGACATACCGTGGAAGCCAGGAACTCACAGGATTTCAGAAGCAGAAAATGATCCAAAGTTTAAAATGTTGTTGAGGAATGAGGCATAGAAGATTGGAAAAGGTGGACAACAGTGTGATCAGGATAGGTCTTGCCTAAAATTATTTTGATGGACAGATGAAGCTGGAAACAATTAAAAATGGATTGAAATGTGGGAGGGAATGAGGAAAAAGAGGAAAAGGTATAAACATTTATTTAGAGAAATGTGCTTCTAAAATGGAGCAAAAAGTTAAAGTGATAAGTGGAGGTATATATATATATATATATATATACACACACATACATATATATGCATATATGCACACATAATACATTTGTACACATAAATGAATATATTTAATTAAAACATGCAAAGAAAAATGTGTCTATATATACATACAAAACACATATGCACACACACACACATTATTTTAAGAACAAATAAGAGGGTTGGAATGGTGGCTAGATGGTTGCAGCGCTTGCCTGGCATGCACAAGTTCATGGGTTCAAACCCCAGCACCCATGTACACGGCTAAGTGTTGGAGCAACGAAAGCCATGTGAAAAACTCAATAAAAATTGATTCTCTCTTTCTCTCTCTCACACTGTCTTGCTCTCCTAAAAAAAAAAGAGAGAACCAATTAGAACTGAGCTGAGATTGGATATATGAAAGAGAAAGTTATTGTCAAGAGAAGAGTTGAGGGAGAGGGTGTGTGAGTTGAATTACACATATAATAGCATGTTAAGTACTGATGCATAATGATGAAAAACAAAGATCATGGGCTGGAGCAGTGTGGCTCAGCGGTTGCAGTGCTTTACTGACAAATGGGAGGACCCAAGTTTGAACCCCAGTTCCACGTACACAGTGGAGTGTCGGAGCAATGAAAGCCATGAAAAACTGAATAAAGTTGATTCTCTCTCTCTGTCTCTCACTATCCCTCTCTCTTTAAAAAAAAAAAGTCAGACCAGACAGAAAGTGACAATAAATCATCTTCAATGATTTATTGCTGGTCTAAAACAAATAAAAACTATTTTACCTACTTGTGATTCCTAATGCTGACCTGGACTCAGTGAGTGGTTCTGCTGGCCTTTCAGGAGGTGTCCTATGCCAATGTCCAGCTGCCTGGACAGTTGAGACTGGTCTCAGCTGGATGGCTGAGCTATTCCATCTGAACATTTAGCTGTTCAACAAATTATGGGCACCTGAGGTCCTTGAAACGTTTTCTACACTGCCTCTATTGTGAGAGTGATATGAAATAAGGTGATGATGAGGGATGAGATTCTCATGCCAGGAGGCTGAATTTTACAGTTTTCCCAATGGGGAACCACTGAAGATTATAAGCTAAGGAAGTGACAAAGTTTTATTTAAAAAAAAAAATCATTTGTCTTCTACATTAATTTTCTGATTGCAGCCGGAATGGAAGCAGAAGTGAGTCAGGAAGCAATTGTCACCCTGCATGTGAGAACATGACAAAAGTCAGTCATGGTGATGATGCAGAAAATTCTGGAAAGATTGAGGGGGCAAAGCTGATAGGATTCAATGTTGAATATGATAGGTATTATCAGGCAAAAAGTGACACAATTTTAACACAAACAGCATTGTCAGGATGATGCCATTTATAGACACAGAGATGACTCCAGGCACTGGTTGGGGGCAGCCTGAGAATCGAAAGCTCCATCCTGGATTTGTTCCGAGTGAGATGCTTTATCAACATTCAGATGGATTTGAAAACTGAGCAGTCAGATATTGCAGCTCAGGGCAGAAGAGAGTCAAAAGCATTTATCTGGTCTTTAGAATCACTAGACAGATTGATATCACTAAGGGAAGGACTATGAATAGATAAAACTAAAAGGAAGGTGGGGAGATTTTGAGGTCAGGAGGAGAAGGAAGGGCCAGCAAAGGAGTCGAAGGACGAACAGTGTCGTCATCAGATTACATTAACAATATTGCTGGCTAATGGGAGATTTGAGTCAGACCAGGGAGGCTCCAGAGAGACCAACTTGGAAGTTATTGCAATAACTAGGGGAGAGAAGACAGTGTGACATTTGGTTGATAGTGTGAGTGGGAGGGTAAACTTGGAACTATGTGGGGAGAGAAACACCAGAGCTCACTACTCTTCAAGATATGGAGCTACTGCCAAATCTTCCCATTTGTTCTTGTTCCTGCACAAACTCACAATTCTAGGCTCAAATTCACAAAGTTCTCCTACATGATGACAGAGCCATTTGAAAATGAGGTGGAACATGACTTGTATAGAAACATCCGGTTGATAGGGGAGTGGCTGATCTCTTAACCTTAAGATGAGATGAAACTATTCCAGTGAGGCTCCTTTGACACACCTGGGATGAGTTTAAGCATCAATCTCCCATTACTGTTTTCTTTTTTTGAAAAGTCAGCATTTATTTGAGTCTCCTTATGTCTTTTTTTTTTTGGTATGTCCTATTTTGATTGCTTACTGTCTACTAAAAGACAAGTTTGGAGTTGCATCCTTTGGATAAAGAAATGTGAACAAGAAGTAATTAGCTACACCTTTATTATTATGTTGCCCCTTAGAAAGTACTTTGGCTTTACTTTGGATTAAATAAAATAAACTCCTGCTGCCCCCTAGTGGCAAATTACTGGGAACAAAATCCCAGATGCTACTTTGTGACAAGTGTGTTCTGGGATCAGGGACATGGTATATACAGGAGAACTCCAGAAAGTAAGTCATTTTATATTCATTGAAACTTTCATGCTATCCTTGCAATTACATAAAATATTGATTTAGTTGTTCTCATAGCAGTCAATAGGACTCGACCCTATTGTATAGTAATATATTATTATATAATAATTTCTTGATGTAGACTACTATTCTTAGTTATAGAAATTCTGAATCTCTTTTTATGCACTTTTATGACCCAGTTCTCATCATGGTGTGAGTACTTCTGTTTACCGAAACTTGAGTAGGCATGATAGCAAAAGAGAAATGTGTCTCCCTTGAATTTAAGAACCCACTCCTCAGATTTTATTTCCTGGGTTTTCTTTTCCCATTTTCACTGGCTCTTGGGAATGTTGCTTCCTTGAAGAGGAACCCAGCTTGCACTCCTGATGTTGGGAAACTGTCCTCTGGACACTTCACAACACAGCATTCCAATCTCAGTGTCCATATACTCTTTTCCTTCTCAATAATTCTTCAGGACATGTTTCACAGGATGAAATTTAAAAAAATTATCCTTCCAGCTCAATTTGGCCTTCAAAACAATTAAAAATACTGGAGTTTGGGCTGGAGCGGTGGCTCAGCGGTTTCGGCGCTTGCCTGGCAAGCACGAGGACCCGGGTTCAAACCCCAGCACCACGTACACAACTAAGTGTTGGAGCAACTAAGGACATGTGTAAAACTAAATAAAGTTGTTTCTGTCTTTCTCTGTCTCTCTCACTGTCCCTCTTTTAAAAAAAAAAAACATACTGGAGTTTTATAACTAGGTAAAACTCTACAAGGAATATCCAAAGTGTACCAAAGTAAGATGTTCTAAATCAAATCAAAGAATTATTACTTATTTTCAAAAATGCAGAAAAATTAAACATTTTCTTTTAGAAGAGTCAGCTAATTGAACACACCAAACAGCTGTCCCCCTCTAGTTGAAGGAAGACTTGGGTCTTGCAGGACAAGAGTGGGGAGTACTTGTTGAATTCTCACATAAGTAGATTCTCACAGGTGATTTTCCAAGAACAAATGTGTCTGTTGCTTGCATTACTGTGAGCCACCTCTATAGAGTCAGAAAATAAGTTAAAAGAGCTTTTAAAATAATATTTTGTGCTTACATAGTAAGTAATTTTAATTTTAGTTTGGCACACACACATGTATAGAAGTTCTATAACTTCCAAAATTAAAAAGAAAAGAATTTGAGGCATCTCATTCTTAAGATGTGGGAATTTAGGAGTTCAAAGTCATCTTTGGTCTCCTGTTTGCCCCTATATGAGAAGTCTAAAGTCCTTGAAGGCAGAAGTAACAAATCTAACCCCAGGATCTAGAGACAATCTGAGTGTACTAGATGACCAATGGAAGTTTTCTGAAAGAAAACAAGGACATTGATGGCAAAAGATAAAATGAAAGTAGTATCCACAGAGACACAGGATGCCACGCACTAAGAGACAACGTACAAGATGATGCAATAGTGACTCACAAGAACTGAAATGTCGGACTGCATATAAGGAACCCTGGAGTTTTTGTAATAAGTCTTCCATTTTCAATTTATATTTCAAAATATTGAATGAGCTGTAATGTTAAATGCATGGATGTGACGCAGCTAAGGTTGGGAATGGGTCTAGACAGTTGTGATCTAGACTAAGTTTGCTGTTCGCGTCTTCTGTCTCTCATGATGAAATATTTTCTTCCCATGTTGGTCATGGATACAGTCAACAAGGGAAGCGTGTTTGTCAACTTTTTCACTGCTGTGACCAAAACACCTGACAAGAACAACTTAGAAAAAGAAATGAGACGTCTACTTTTGCTCATGACTTCAGAGGTTTTGTCCATGGTGGGTTGACAATTGCTCTGGGTTGAAGACAAAGCAGAGCATTATGGTGGAAGGATGTGGCAGAGGATAGCTGCCCAGTTCATGACAGCCAGAAAGCAGAGAGTGCTTTAGTGCAAGGGCAGAGGATAATACAATCCCCAAGGACACAACCCCCAGGGACCTACTTCCTCCAGGCACAACCCACCTGCCTACAAGTTACCACCCATTCACTCATTCAAATTATTAATTCATCAATTGGGTTAATCCACAGATTAGATTTTAGCTCTCATAATCTAATCATTTCACTTCCAAACATTCCTGCATTGTCTTACCCGTGACCTCTTAGGGGACATCTCATGTACAGGTCATAACAGGAAGTTATCTAGGTAATCTCCATTATTGGAATTGATATTCCAATAAAAGCAGACTTTAAGGAAGAAGATAATGCTAAATATAAATTATGCTGTAGTGGTAGAGATATCTTAGGCATGGTACAGAGTGCACTTTTGGGGATGGGGCCTTTGGAAAATTATTTATATATATATATATATGCATATGTATATATGTATATATATATATGTATACATATATATATAGTTTGATATTGATATCACCTAATGCATTTATTGTGGTTTAGTCATAATGGTGATATGCTGTGCCACACCAGAGATTTAACTCAGAGGCTCTGACTACCTATGCACATGGAAGAACCAGGAATTTAATATCATCTTTCTGAATAGGCTTCCTAATAAAACTTATTTCTCAATTGAAATTCTTGGTTTCTCTCAACTTTTGACATTTTGATATGAAAATATGTGTGTGTATACATAACTTATGGATATATAAATGAATAAAGAATATTCAAGATTTATTTGTTGATAATACAAAAGGTAGAGATATAAAATGATCTTTTAAATTGGGAGCTATAGATTCTTGTGATATGTTCAAATTTCAGTTTTCATCCTAGTGATGACCAATTATATGCCTACCTTTACACCAACATTAAAAAAGGTAATAATTGGAATCAATAATACCTTCCATTGTTAACCCAACTCCTGTTTCTCAAACTTTAGAATTGATTTTTCATCTGCAGAAAAAATTAATTGAATTAGCTTTAATTTTAGTTTATTTTAATCTCTCTTTCAGAGGTAGCACAGTCTCATTTTTTTCCATGGAGATTTCACTAAATAGCATTCCTTCTTATTAAGCATATGATAATAGAGGTAATTTCTCCAGATTATATTTATCTGTTACTGCATCAGTGAGAAGTGGGTTAAGCCAAAATTCCAGTAGAACAAAGACAATATAAAATAACACAAAAAATAGACACACTTTGAGGCAGATCAAGCTAAGCTAAACCTCACCTCTAAAACATACTAGAAACATGAAATTGGGCAATTTATTTCACTTCTTTAATAGTCACTGTAATGAGTTTAATTGTGTATGCTGTGTTCTTCATAGTAGCATTTTGATGATTAAATTAACTAATATTATTTTCTAGCTTGTATGAGGGCATGGGTTCTAACCCCAGCACCACATATACAATGAAGTGTCTGAGCAACAAAACCCACCTAAAAAAATAAATAAAATTTATTCTTTCTTTCTTTCACTGTCCTTGTCTTTAAAAAATAAAAGGATTAAATACTATTATTTCCTATTTAATTATCATTACAGTCTGTGTGTGTAGGTTTTACAAAAATGTTCTATCAAATGTCTGTTATGGTTTGCATATGAGGAGCCCTACCAAAGCTTCAGCGTTAACCTGGGAGGTGAAATGATTGGACATGGATTGGGCAGCACCCTTCTGCTTTGATGTTCTACCTCACGAGGGATAAGAGTGAAGGACTCCACAGAAAATCAACCGAACCTCTGAAACCATAAGCCCAAATCAACTTTTCATCCTCCAAGTTAGTCTCGTCAAGTTTTTTGATCACATCAATGAAAACCTAACCAACACAATGTCTAATTAAAGTGAGCATTTCAGCAAAATAATTTTTTAATATATAAAGAGTCCAAATAGACAAGCTTTGAAAATTCCATCACAAACCTTAAATATATATTGCACAGTTAGAAACTGACTCTCCAATATAACCCAGTGAGTGATAAGAAAAATTAAGAACAGGGACAGAACAGAGCAGCCTTCTGGACCTTCTATAACACAATGACAACAAGAAAGAAATGAGCAGAAAATGAACGTAATAGGGTGCCTATCATATGCAGTGAGAACCAGGTAATCTAACGAAAGGAAGACATTTTAAATCTAAGAAAATTCTTTCTATAATATTGCAGACAGAGTGTCCTAAACTTGGCCTTATATAAATATACTGTGTCTATCAGTTAATTGCTTAAACAGTGAGGCTTCATTTTACTACTTCGTAAGACAAAGTTTTCCTATGTGCTAGATGAAGTGAACCAGGGGAGACAAAGTGTAAACTGAGTTTTTAAAAGGTGGGCAGGCATAAAAGAATGCATTAACAAACTCTGCTGAGGTAATGCTTCAGAAATGATTTAGGCTGTGTTAACTGAGTGGGATACTATTAGAAATAAGCAAAAAGGGCTCATCACATTTGAAGTTGGAAAGAATTTCCCTCCCATACCGAGTTTTGATATACAGACGTCATATGTTTTAGTGAGGTCGAACCCTATAGACAAAACATGCAGGCATCCCTCCTTCCTTCCAAGCATTTAAAATAATAAACAGCTTCATCAGTTCCAAACACAGCTGGATATTTTTCCAATAATATTTGCAGAAACCAACATCAGGCAATGCTGTGTTCACGCTTCCTCAAATATAAACACGACATCAATAAGGTAGTTTCATTTATTTGATGAGACAAGGAGCTGGGAAGATAATGGCAGATGTTTCGATCATTTTGTCATTGACTTGCTCTATAATTCTCTGTCAGTCAATAGGCGTTTGTTGCTTTCTGTTGCTGAATTGGTCAATGGAAATGCAGTTATCCCCACTCTTCTTTAACTCATTTATTACCAGACGAATAGAAAGTATTTATTAAACACGTTTTGCCAAGTGCTGACTGCGTGCACAGTACCATCAGAAACAGTCAAGGGAAGGCTCCAAGTGCTGTTCAAAAAAGTTTTCAAAGAGACTGTAAGAAATTACACTGGATCATGTTGGTTTGGCAATCAGGATATATAGCATTAATTAGCTATTCCCACAGGTCCTCCCAATCCCATCTTTTAAACCCAATTCTGTTACTAGTGCATGCTGCCTAGAAAACACTCGGATAAAAATATCCCAAAGTTGAAAGTGACCTATAAGAAAGTCAAAGTATCTATGTGAAGCTCACATCGTGGAATATCCCTGCTTAGTGGTCACCTGATGCAAGTATGCACACTTAGTCCCCAGGAAAGCTTCTGGTTGCACCAGCAAACAATTTTGATGGAGATAATGTGTTTCTTTATATTAATAAATAAATCCCAAGTTTACCCACCTTAAACCTCCACAGTATTTGTGTTTTGTGAGAAAATAATAAAGGAAACGTAATGTGCATTTTTCTACATTCTGGAAGCAATTAAGAAATGACAATTAGTTGTCTACTATTTACACAGTAAATAAAATAATGAATAAAAGGGATTATCATTCACATGGAGTTAACAGTGCTATCCTGCCCTGCAGGGACAAGGACAAAATCACATACGTAGGCATTGCATTACGTACCGGGATAATGTGCACTAAGATACGAATCACCAAGGGGATTGCTGGGATCAGATGCAATGCCTAAATGAAGAATCAGGAAATATCCTTTCTCCAGGGAACAAAGGGTGTTGTCTTTCCAGTAGGCATACTGGCTGGAGTATCACAGCAAAGCTAGATGGGCTAACTTAAGTGGGAGCCACATACCTTCTTGGAACCTGTCACCTAACCCACCTAGACCTCATAAGGGACAGGCATTATTATTACTTCTCATTTACAGAGGAGGAAACAGCTCTGCAGAGGTCCAGTTATTTGCAGAAAGGAACTGTATGGGCAAGTGGGTAAACAGAGATGGAATCTCACGCTTTCCTCAGCCTCCCTCCCTCCAGGATGGTGCTGTGCATGAGGGAGTCACAAGCCATCTGCAAGCTGCAAGGTTCCTTCCTTGCTGACAGTTTCCCTTCAAGAAGGCGGAAAGGAAGGAGTCGAGGGAGGGAAAAGGGGATGATCAAAACTGTCCAGTGCACTTCGCTCCCATGAAAAGCCAAAGTATACTCAGACAGACATATAAACCTAGAAATATCAATAAATAAAATGCGTGCATATGGTCATTTATGTCTGTAACATAGGGGAATTACAGAGGATACATGACATCTGGGAGTGGATGAAGAGGGGGATATTCTGGATATGGATCGTGTTTAAGCTAATCTGTCGTCACGTATGCATGTATGAATGTGAACCAAGGAATCCCTTCACTATGTAAGACTATGCTGAACAACGAACAAGAATGCGGAAGATAATTTCTAGAATTGCAAGGTAAAAAACTCAGTTCACAAACCAAATCTGGATAATGCAGAACATGTCACAAGTTAACAGAACAACCTCTGGTGTTGACCGTGGATTCCATTCTGAGCTCAGTACCTTAGAGGCTTCAGCACTGAGCAACGCCTGCGTGACCTGGCCCTGCCTATTCCTGTGAGCAGGTCATCTCTAAGTGCCTTCCTATACAATCCCTGGACTCCAATCCACTGGTCTTCACCCCTAAACAATCTGTCCCTCAAAACAAACTTTCCCACTCTCTGGCTTTGTGCCTCCTCTCTCTTTCTTCTAAAAAACGTATTTTCCATGTTTTATCAGTAGCCTTTTAGTTTCTTATGTTGCAAATGTAGACAGCCAAGTTTAACACCTTACAGCTCCACTGTTCTCCATATCCACAGCCTAAAGTTCTCTCCCTCATATTGCCCTACCTCATTTTCTTCAACCTTGTTATCATCTTAACCTATAGCCAATATTTATTTTCTTGGAATTATTTTTAATGTTCCGTATAGGAATGAAAGTAACAGAGCTCGAGAGCTCTGGCACTTAGAAGGGTGCTTGTCATGTAGTGGTACTGGAAGAGATGGCAGGATGACACATATCTCCTTTATTTACTGGGTGCTTTCTATAGGTTGGACCCAAAAATAATTTTAAAAAGAAAACCTGTCAATTAGCAAAGTAAGACCAAACAATGAGGAAATTGGGAAACTTTGGTTGAAAAACAAAAAACTTGATCGGAAAACTAGGTATCTAAGTGATAGATGGATGATCTGGAATTCAAAATTATCAATTTAAACTGATTCCAAAATATTTATTTATTCTTGTTGCTATATCTTATAAAAATCCGGTTAAAGATAGAATGCAAGGTATGCATAAAGAGAAATCACAGAATATTCCATGCAACTGATTCTGCCTGGGAAAGTTAGGGAAGGTTCTCACAAGTGACTTTGACTGGGTTTTGAAATCTGAGGAGGAATTTAACAGGTGGAGGAGGGTGGTGGGGAGACTCCATGCACAGAAAGGAAGCTGTGTGCACAGAAGCATGGGCGTGCAAATAAACAAAGGTCTATTTAACACCTGCCTTCTCAAAATGAGGCTCAGCTCTGGCAGCAGAGCTTTTATGAGTTACTTGTAAGAATATCTAAAAAACGAGGTTTAACTACTAAAATTCAAACCAAGACACCGATATCTATCATCCAGCCCAGTGAAAGTGTAACAAATCAGCACCTGGTCTGGCTACCAATGGCAGACCAGCAAATCTGTCACCATGCAGGGACATCTGAAGCTTGCTGAAGTAAATAGGGACCATGTGCCTGAGCACCAGAGGCCACAGGCTCGCCCTGTTAGCAGCAAATTCTCATAAAGGATGCACATCACAGTCTTTCCTTTTTATATGCAAGGTCAATTTTAGACCTACGATTGGAACTACAAGGTTAACTGACCATTGAACAGCAGTGTCAAATCTGAGAAAGAGGAGTATTGATTGTCACGCTTCGCAGGATGAACTGAGTCAGAGATTTCCTCAGAGAGCTGCATAAATATTGGTATCCCAAAGTCACAGGGAAATTGTTTCTTAGATGTATGTAAGTTATCGTTCAAGCATTTGTCAAAAAGTATTTTCTTATTGATGTAAATATTGGAGTGGAGTTACTGACAGTTCCGGTCTATGTATTTTTATTGAAACCTCATCTCACAGCAACATCTGTTGCCGGCAAGGATGCAGTTTACCCAAAGGTTACTTGCAGTGTGAACGTGTTAATGCACCTCAGAACCAACGTTCACCTTACTTTCCTGACAGAATCTGTGTCCTGAGCATCTTTCCCTACTGTGTGTTTGGAGCAAGTCAGTTTCATTTAAAGAAATTTGTTCCAGGTGATATCTATCACATGGAATTAGGGGCTTCTGGGTGTGAGTGTGTGTATTTCTCTAAAGGACTTTTCATTTCATTTCACTTTTATAATCAGCATGAGGAGTTGCCAGTTACCAGAAATCAAACTGTACAAAGGCCATTTTTCTGATAAATTCTGGTAGTGCTTTCATTTTCTTAAAAATAATCCTTTAAATTGCTTGCATTTTAAACATCTGTAATAAGTTATATACCATTTCTAATTATATTAGCACTGAATCATTTACTTTTCCATGAAATAAAGGGCTGTTCTCTGTTTCATCACTTTTTATATAGTGATCGGGTACATGTAATTGTCGGAGGTATTTGGGGCCCTTAGGGGCTTTGCATACTTAGGAAGAATGAAAAGGGGAAGAGAGCTAACCCATCTGAAACACACTGATGTTTCCAGCAGCCAGTAGGAATGTAAACATGATCTCAAAGACAGGCACACTTTGAATGAGGGGGGCTGTTAAATTCACCTTCAGAACTCTAGATTGGATATAAAATTATGGAGATGCAGCTCTGTTTCTACTTCAAATGAACCAACTTTAATTTCTACACATGAAATATTAAATCTTGAAAAAGTAAAGATAAAGAATATGTCCTTGTGAACACATTAAATGTGCCAGGCTTCCTCTCTATCATAAAATTTGCATGAATAGATATAAGACAAGGTGAACAATGAGAATTGGTGCCCTTTCCAAGCCAAATCCATTGGTTGTCTGCCCAACAAGTCATTACAGATTCCATTAAAATGTGAGTTAATGAATTATAGAACTGAATATTCACTAGCAATAAGATTTTGCTATGCCTTTTTAAAAATATTCCTATAACCAATTATTTTAGAGGGAGGAGGTAATGAAATGAGTTAATGGGCAGCAGGCTTACCAATACTTTCAGAATAAACTTGCACATTGTCCTAATTTTTATGGAAAATAAAAGGAAGTATGACAAGGAATGCTTATTGTATGCAGAGGAAGTGTTAAATATATACAAAATATTCTCCTAGACTCATATTCAAAAAAGTGTTATTTGTAGAAGTAAATTTATTTGAGCTATTCTTCCACAAATCTCAATTATACTAGAAAGGTTTATATGAATATATTATAGAATAAATTTTTCTTTCCATGCAATTTATAGTCAAATGTAGATATATACTGAATTAAATCAGCTGCTTCTGGGTCCTATTATTTCAGCTTGGCTGTGGAAGAAAGAACCACTTCACTCTTGGGGTTGGGCAGAACATAAATGTGAATGAGCTAAGGAAGGGTGCTTTTAGGCAACAGACTCAAGGGACAGCCCTGGGTTAATATCCTAATGCCTTAGCCTGAGAGTCTGATGGAAATATGGGTTCAAGATCTTCTTTAAAATGAAAAAGAATCACAAAAATCAGGGTATAAGTGAGACCTCAGCCCCACAAGAATGTAACAATGTTCGATTCCCTAAAAGAGATTTGAGCTCACTTGTGCTTCTAATTTAAAATGAATGAGAGCCTCCATTGGCTCTAAGAGGGAGTAGGGGAAAACACTCAGTGAACATTCAGAGGTCTGAATTTCCACTGTGGCTCCCATAAAAATAACTCAAACCCATTTCTGGGCAATAGAAACTCTGCTGACATCACAGCCATGACAATTTTACTTTTATTGTGAAATAGACAGGGCCTTTGGCTTTCCATCAAATCAGCATGGTCCAAAGGGTGCCTTTGTTGCTGGATTTCTTAATCCTGCAACTGGAAACTCACGAAACTGCCTACGAAAGCAGAATAATATACGTGCACTCTACTGACGCCCTTCCGATTGGAAGACAACTCTGCTTTCTGTTGATTCCTGTAATAGAGGAACTGAGAAGAGTCCTTTGCCACCTCCCCTCTGTTATTTGTAGGACCCCATAAACTCTGTGCTATACAAAGCAAAACTAGTCTATAAAAAGCAACCAGAACTAGGGAATCCTACCATTAAAAAAAATAGAAATACTATTCTCTTGTCATGTGGAGTGATGCATTGAAAATAGCCTAGTTCTAAGATTATGAGAAAGATAACCTTTGAATTTTGAAAGCAGGGAAAATGGGAATTCCTTAAAAGCTTTTTTGTGTGGAAAAAAAGTACACATTTCTGTACCCTCATTCCTGCTTTGCAATCTCTATGAAATAACCTTTTAAAATAGCGGTGTGCTATGTGGTAGCAGCCAAGAATGGAAATGGTTTAAAACGTTTTGGGGGATTGGCGGGGAGAGGGTGCAGACAGGTATCTGAAGTGAAGCTGACATTCCTGGAGCTTAGAAAGCTATATATCCTAAAACTTTGGGAGTATGGAAAGGAGAATTCAATCAAAACAGAACCTAATAGACTGGACATTAAGAACTTTCCATGCCAATTGAGGCCACATATGGAAAGTTTAGATATAGGCGTACATATAGTGCATTTATAAAGAAGTCATTCAAAATCTGTAGTCAATCATATAATCATATATCTTCATTTTTATTTTCTTTGGGCCAGATTTTTTTGTTTGGCAGCAAATGGAATTTTGACTTGGCAGAAGGCTGTGGCTAGCAAATATGTGGAGTTCTATGAAACCTTTACGAATCAGCTGGAATATTCAAAGCTAGGGGAGAAAGTAGGAGGAGAGAGAGGTCTGCTATAGCGCGACACTGGTACAAATTTGATTTACATGGTCACTACACAACCTTTCCTCATCTTTAACAATTAGATTATTTAAGAATAATATTAGATCCGTTTCCCTGCAGTGATGTAAGTCCTGGAGCTTCAATGTTTTGAATTGGACAAAATAGAGCGAGACGCAAATGTTGGCTGAATGAATGATTTGGAGTAATTGGCACTTCTTGTTTCCCTTTCCTTATACAAATATACGAATGTGCACCTATATCTTGCATATGAAAAGCAGAAACATATCCTCCACTCCACTTCTCCTCCAGGCCATTCACACAACAGTTGCTCAGCTGCTCTCGGGCTTGAAGGAAGTGTGCAGTCCTCCCAGGCAGGCTCGCCTTCCCATCAGTCCCAGGACTGTGTCAAGGGACTTCAACTCCATTTTCCTCTCTTCTTGCCCAGTCCCTTGCTTGTGTCTGTATCTGCATAAGGGCAGCAAAGTAATCATTCAATCTCTAGTTCTTAAACCTTCGGTGGCCTTCTGACCCACCTGTTTCTCAATTTTCTATCTACCCTGCTATTGCCTCTATCTAAACGTTATCATAGGTTCTTTTTTCTACACTTTACCTCTAAACCTGTCTCTCCGTTTTCGTCATAGCTGATCTCTCATCTCTGTGTATGTGCCTGCCCTGTGGGACCACACATTCCTTTGGAGGTAAATATTATGTGTTCTATGAGAAATGAACATGAGAATCATGTGTTTATATTGAGATGAGAGCTCTCCTTTGTTAAGTCATCAGGCTCACCATGTCCAAAATTATGTACTTGATTCTGCATTTTGCCTGCACACCATTTCCTTCAGTTTCCCATCTTTACAAATGATTTACAATCCAGTTGCTTGCAGAAACTCTGTGTATCAGCCAGATCCAATGGCAAGGAATACTGCCTGCGTGGTTCAAGTCCTGGCCCTCACAAAATAGGTGATCTGTGCAAATTTCTGTCCCTCTCTGTGTCACAGTTCACCATTTGTGCCTTAGTTAGCCACTTTGGCAGAGTACCAGAGACTGGCTGAATTTAAAAATAGACATTTATTCCTCAGTTCTGGAAGCTGATAAGTCTGGGGTCAGGCTGGTGGCTGATCAAGTTCTCTCTGGTTTGCAGATGGTCTTCTTCTTGTGCTGTTCTTTTACTGGGGAGACATCATCTTTCTCGTGTTTCTTATAAGGGTACTAATTCCATTCATGAAGATTTTATCACTCTGATCTAGCTACTTCCCAAACACCTCCATTCCTAACACGTTACACTAAGGGTTAGGCTTTCTTTTTCAACAAAGCTCAAGTGTTTATTAAGAATTAAAGATACTGTAAAGAAGCCATACAGTTCATTTCACAGTAAACTAAACAACTCTTTTTTTCCCTTCTTCTTTTCAGCTTTTTTCTTTCTTTATTCTTTTTTTGGAAGAGCAAGACAGCCATTTAAGAACAATACAGCTCAAAGGGACAGGTACAGCAAACAATTAAGAAATGCAGTGCCCACGGGCCCACTGACAGACAGGTTTTCTAAATTTAGAGATTTAGAGATTTAGAGAGCAAAATTTGAATTTTAAAGGGACACAAGCATTATCTCATAGCAACTTATAACTGATAGTAATAATTGTATGCTTGTATGCTGAGTTAATTGCAAGTACTAAGTTAATGACTTTATTAAAAGTGCTTTACTTTGATTAAAAAAAATCATAAAAACTTCCTATAGGTTGACACGGTGGCTCTGTGCTTACAGCGCTTGCACGGCATGTGCGAGTACACAGGTTCAAATCCCAGCACCCATGTCCATGACTAAGTGTTAAAGCAACGAAAACCATGTGAAAAACTCAATAAAAATCGATTCTTTCTGTCTCTCTCTCTCTCTCTCTCTCACTGTTCTTTTCTCTTTACCAAAAAAGAAAAAAAGAAAAAAAAAAACTTCCTATCATCATCATCCTCATCCATCCTGGGATTTACATCTTACACATCAAACCAGAGAGATCCCATGTGAATTTCCAAATACATTTAAAATATCTGAATTGGATTCATTTCTCTCCTTCTCCTCTGTCGCCACTCTAGGTCAAAACAATAGCTTTTCCTACTTAGATTACTGTAAGAGCCACCTTTTTCCTATTAGTTTTTTTCATATTGCTTCACAGTTTTCCCTGCAGAAAAAAATGACTCTCCAACATGCCCCAGATTTGTCTTTCAATAGCTTCACATAGTAATTTAGAATAAAATTAAAACTCCTGACCAAGTGTTAAAAAGCTACAAGCACATACCGGTTATATAACTTCCTCCTATTCTACTTTCTACTTTGTTCTCAAGAGAATAATGCAGGTTTTTTGTTTTATTTTGTTGTTTTAAGTATGCCAAGCCTTTTTTGTGGCACAGGATTTTCAAGTTATTTCCTCTATCCATCTTCTGCTTCTCATAATATATTTGTTCTTGATATTAAATAATGTTCTCAATATTTAGAATAGAAATGTGTATATACACTAACTTAAAGTCGAAAATTAACCAAGTTGCCTTTGTAGCATTCAAGATTAAAAATTACTTTCCTCAAAACCATTCAGTTTATGAATACATATTACATAAATTTTCAGAATCACCCAAGTGAAAATATAAAATGTGCCAAGCTTCCAAAAAAAATAAAGTGTAGGTGAAAGAGGAAAAATAAAATGAAAAAGAGAGCAAATGGATGAAGCAGGTATCTTTTCAAGACAATACTATACAGCATTTGTATTAATGAACAGCAAAGAAGTTTATTTATAGGGATATAATTAAGAAACCTCAATATCAGCAACCAGCAGGAAACTATGAACACTCTTTCTCATGCAAAGGTATTTCTTTCCTATTTGAGGTACAATGCAAGAGTCTTTTTTAATAAGAAAACTTCAAACAATAAAAATAAATGAGGAAAAAAATCACTACCAAAACTCAAGTACAGTGACTATGATGGTTTTATTGAAAGCAATGGGTCGCATTATTTTGACAACGTGAACCTATATACATTTCCTGAAGTTTTCTGCCAAATACTAGAATGTATATGTTTAAGAAGGAAATTGCCATATCTCAAACTGTAGTATCCTAAACTCCATCAGAGAAAACAGATTAGTGCAGTGAATAAACTGGTTCCAAAATTTTTATACATCCAAAATCCCCCCAAAAAATCCAATGACAACAAACCACTTAAGTGAATCTTATGTAGCAAGACATAGGAAGCTTAGAAGAAATATTTTTTAATTACATAGAGCTATATTTATGTCAGCTGTGAAACAAACTTTTCTCTCAGTAGGTTGTAGACTAAAGTGCTATAAACAGATAAATATTGAAAGAAAATGTAGCATTTAAGACAAAGTAAATGATATTCCATTCTATTTCTTGGATTTTTTATAGATTTTTATTCATTATACACTTGACAGACAATATATGTAGTTTAATGAGTTTGTACTGATTTAAATTTTATGCTTTTTCTCTTGATTTTTTTCTTTGGCAGTAAAATTTCATCATCTTCTGATTAGACAAACAGAAATATGAAGCAAATAAAAGTTCCAAGTATTTGGTGAAGTTCTGTAGAGATCACTAATGCACAATGTTTCTAGAAGAGGAAGTCAAAAATCTAGGGTATTAAACGGGACTTGTTAGATGTCTTTCAGCCTCTGAATAATTTCAGAGTCTGTATGCATTTATGATGATGTTGGCACAAAATAATGACTTACCCAGATATTCATGCTGACTTAAGAAGGAAATTTAAAAAAAGTCAAGCATAATACATACAGGATGAGCTCAAACAAAAACAAGATTCAGCAAGACTGAGGCTCACAATATGAGCAAGTCACATGCCAGTTCAGAAAGAGAAAATCAAAGCAACCCTGAAGTACCATGAGGTACACAGAATAAGAGTGCACTGAATAAAGTAAAATAAATTGCATTTTTAGTAGTCATAGCTACAGTCACATTGTAATTGCTAATTTAGTGTCAGCAAGAAAACATCATCTGTCACTGTAAACTTACACTGTTAGTTTGGATTTTATTGTTTAGTTTTGTTAGCATTTAATTTATAAATTCTTTTGACTCTATAGTCTCGTATAAGTTATACGAGTTTAGAAACTTTGTTTATGCTCATGCTAATTTAACTAACAGTATAATAAAAATAAGCAACAGGGACTGTGGACACAGTTCATGAGTTTCCAAGGATTACAGTAAGACTGAAATATTTGTCAAGACACTTTTGTGTATTATCCATACACATGAAAAATAGGTACAACAGCAAGTAAAAAGGAGTAATCTTATTTCCACTTTCTTTTTCTTCTTTATTTGAATTAAATTTTCTTATGTTGAAGTAACTGCAGTTTCAGTGCAGTGATAATAAATAGCACATAGACAGCCAGCTTACAAGTCACCAGTGTTCCTCAAGGGTAACAAGCCACACAAGTATTGGACGAAATCCAAAGCAGGATACGGACTTGAGTATAGTCAAACTACAGAACAATCCCATCACCAAGACATCTCCTGTTTTTCTTCTCTAGCCAAACATACTTACCTTCCACGTTTGCCCTCTGGTAACCACTAATTTGTTCTCTCTTTTTAAATAAATTTTATTTGGTGTATTTTTTATTATAAATTAAGCAACCATTCGTATTGCTTTTTTTTTTTTTCACTGAGAATAATTCTCTAGAGTTTGACTTGGGTTGTTGTATGAAAAATTCATGGCTTTTTATTGCTGAGCAGTACTCCAGTGTGGATGTACCACAGGTGGCTTAACCATTCAATCACTAAAGGATGACAGGGTTAGTCCCAAGTTCAGCTTGTATGAATAAAGATGCAGTCAACAATTATGCTTAGGATTTTGTGTGTACATATATTTTCATAGATGCCCAATAAGACTATTGCTGGGATAAATGGAACACCATATTTAATATATTTAATGATGCCAAGCTGTTTTCCAGAGTATCTGTACCAATTTATATCCCATCAGCAGTATATAAATGATCAGTCTCCACACATTCACTATCATCTGGTACTTTGACTGTCTTTTTTATTTAATTGATCAACGTGACAGCTGCCTTTCAGTTTTAATTCTACTTGGTTTTATTTTGCATCCCAGTAATGACTAATAAATTTGAAAAACTTTGCAATGCTTATTTACTAGTTGCATATCCTCTTGAATAAAATATTTCATTTTCTCTGATTTTTAGCTGGATTTTTATTATTGGTTTTTCAGAATTCTTTACATATTTTAGCTAAAAAAAATGTTTGTTAGATTCATAGTTTTCAAATAGACCCCCCCAGGGTCCAGTTCAGATTCTTATATTTTTAGTGGTTCCTTTGAAAAGCAGAATTTTTAATTTTGTAAAGTATACTTTATAATTTTTATGTAAAATAACTTTTATTTCAAGTTTAAAAACTCTTCATCTAGCTTGAAATCCCAGATTTTCTTCAGTGTTCTTGTACCAAAAGTTTTAAAGTTATATGCTGTACTTTTAAATCTATGGAATTTCGAGGTGGGACTTAGGTCAACATTTATTTGATTTGCTTGTGGTTATCCAATTCCTCTAGCATTGTTTGTTGAAAAGTCATCTTTACTATTGCTTGTTAATCTTTGTCAAAGATCAGCTGGACACGTTTCTATGGGTCTACTTCTGGGTGCCGTGTTCTCTTCCTTTGATGTGTCTATTGCTCCACCAATCTTTATCTTCATTCCTGTTACTACATACTAAGTCTTGAATGTAAGTATGTCAATTTCTTCACATTTTTATTACTTACAGTATTTTTAGCTATTCTATTGTATATTCCTATACCTTTCCTGTGTGGGGGATTATATACATGTGTATGTATTTTTTTCATATAATTCTGATTTGATAGGAATTACATTAAGCCTGTACAAGAATTCAGGAACAATTTATATTTTCACTATCTTTACCTTCTATCTATCTATCTATCTCATATATGTATATATAAATAATTTTTATTCAGAAATTTATTTGTTTAACAAACTTCTAACGAAATAATATATATAAATTCTGAAAATTAGATTTATCCCCAAAAGCCCTTTCCCCAATTATCCACTCTTATCCCTTCCCCCTCCTCCTTCCCAATACATCTCTACAAATGCCTTAGGTTGTATGACATTACAACTTATCTGGGCAGGGATGGAACCCAATTTACTTAATCACTGAACCATATTCACTGCCCTTTCTATTTACTTTTTTGAGACAGGGTCTCACTAAGTTACAGAGGCTGACTTTGAACTTGAGTTTCCCCAGGTTCTCCCTTCCAACCTGCTGGGTTTTTAGGTGTGTGCCTCTGCATTTTATATCCTAAAGATTGTCGAGTTCTCAATTTGTTTCCATCTTCTTCAATAATTCTTTTTTGACCGTTAAAGAATTTATAGTTTTCATTATATAAATCATGTATCTGTTTTATTTTATTAATGCCTAAATACTTAATTTTTTTAGAAATTATAAATTGTATTTTATTTTTTATTTTGGTATTTCATTTATATATTGCTAGTACAGAAAGACAGAATTAAAATTTGTGTGTTTATTTTGTATCCTGCCACCTTGACATTGAGCTTACTTATTGGTTCTAATGGCCTCTTTGTAGATTGCTTGGGATATCCTACAGAGTCAACCATGCCATTTGCAAAAAGAGAAGTTTTATTCCTACCTTTCTGTTAAGTATTCCTTTATTTCCTTTTCTTGTCTATTTAATTGGCCAGAATTTTTCACATTCTGTGAATAAGAATTATAAAATAGATAGTATTGGTTTGTTTTTGTTCTTTTACCTGAAAAAGAAATTCATTTTTTTAAGCTGTAGTTTATACTGGAAGTTCTTTATCAAATTTGGAAAATTTCAATCTGTTTTATTTTTCTGAGATTGTATACCATTAATGGTTATTGAATTCTGTCGAAGATTTTTATTATGTCAATTAAGAAATCTTTTGATTTTTCTTCTGTATCTTGATACTGCAGTAGATTGCATTGATATTTGAAAGTTGAACTAAACTTGTAACTTGGCAATAAAACCCACTAGGTTACACAATTTGAATTTTATGTGCTAATATTATCTTAAAAACCCAACCTTGGGTAAAAGGTAGGCAAGCTCTTGTACTAGATCCATCAAAGGTATAGTAACACATAATCTAGGGGGAACCATAGATATGGATTGGGGGAGAGGAGATACAGAGGGGTAGTGGACAGGGAGGAATAAAAAGTAGAGATCTATGGAGACAATCAACAATGTAGCATACTCTTTATCTCCCTCCCAGAAGCCAATAATACTTATACAATCACTTAATTCTGGAAAATTCACAAATTTACATATATATATGTATACATATATATGTATATATGTGTGTGTATATCATACCACATTTATATCTATAATGGGGAAATAAAGAATAATCAAGAGACTGGAGTGTGGGTAATATGGGGTGATTCTGGATTAGGATAAAATGCATATCATATGGTTACTTTATATACATTATGACTGTAAGACAAATCAACTCCTTAATTTAAAAAAAAAAACCTTTAGTTCCATATCCAATAGGGATATCACCTGATTTTTTATTTTATTTTGTTTTTTAAAAAGAGAGGGGCAATGAGAGACAGAGATAAATAGGCAATCAATTTTACTTAGTTTTTCATGCAGCTTTTGTTGCTCGGAGACTTCATTGTGTACATGGTGCTGGGATTCGAACCTGAGTCCTCCTGCATGCCAGGCAAGAGCCGTAACCGTGGGGCCACAGCTCCAGCCTTGTTTCCATTTTTCAAAGTGGAAACATAATGCTACCCTCATTATACAAATTTTGAAGTATTTTCTCCCATATTTCTGGAATAGATATGTAGAAGTTTTAATTTTATCTTAAATGGTTGGTTGAAATCTCCAACAAAATCACCTAGACCTGAATACTTCTCTGTAAGGGAAATTCTTAAATTTCAAATTCAATTTCCTTAACAGTTACAGAAATATTCCAGTTATCTCTTTTACTTTAAGCAAGTTATAGTAGTTTATATATTTCACAAAATTGGTCCATTCCATCCAATTTATCAAAATTATATGTTAAAGGTGTAGCATAATCTTATTTTCCTATGGATATCTGCAAACCTCTGCAGGTATTGCTGATTTGCTTGATATTAGTAATTTGTGTTTTTTCTCAGTCCTTTCTTTGAAGGTCTTTCCAATTTTATTTTTCTTTCAAAGAACTAATTCTCACTATTTTGTACTTTTTTCTGTTTGCAATTTCATTTATTTCTTATTTTTATGATTGCCTTCTTTCTATGTGCTGTTCTAATTTATTTTTGGTTCTTGACCTGGGAACAGAGATGATTGATTTGAGACACTCTTGCTTTTTTAATATCTTAATTTAATTGTACAAATTTGCACTTCAGCACTGCTTTAGTTGCTTCTCACATTTTACTAAATGCTATTTAATTTTTTCCACTTTGATATATTTTTTGTGTCCTTGTCTCTTCCTTTTTAGTGGAAGTATACTTTAGAAATTCCAGTGTTTGAATATTTTCTTCTTGTATTTCTGTTGTCAATTCATGGTTTTGGTTCCATTATGGTTGGACAATACAGGCTATATGATTGAAATTATTCTAAATTAGTTGAGGTTGCTTTAATATTTCAGAATATATGGTATCTTGGTGTGTTTTATGTCAATTATCAATGATTTTGCTACTTTGGATAGAGTGATTTTAAATGTCATTGAGACCTCATTGCTTAATAGTGGTGTTGAGTTCTTCTATGTCCTCACTGAGTTTTTTCTCCTTTTGCTTTATCAATTCTCCAGAGGAAGTGTTGAAGAATCCAAATAAATTTAAGGGTTGGTTAATTTCTTTTTCAGTTTTATCAAAATTTTCTTCACATAATTAGTAAGTCTGTCATTTGGTGCCTAGACATTTAGGACTTGTCTGGCTTATTAGTGGTTTGACTCATTTCTCATTATAAAATGTCCCTCTATGCCTCTTGCAATTTTATTTTCTCTAAAGTTTACAATGTCTGATATTTATATAGCTATTCTGCTGTCTTCTGACTATACGCAATATATTATAGCATATTTCATATATTATATATGTGTGTGTATATATAGCCCCAGCTTTAATCCTTTCATTTCCAGCCTACCTATACTGTTATATTTCAAGTGAGTTTCCTTCATACAGATATAATCTGATTCTGTTTTAAATTCATTCTGATAATATGTCTTTTAATTGATGTGTCTTAGATCGTTTATACTTAATGCAATCATTAAGAGTTTTCTGTTTATTTTTTATAGAGGATTATATCTTTATACAGGATATAATTTGGCTTTGCTTTTAAATCCATTCTGCTAATACATGTCTTTTAATTGATACATTTTGGAATATTTACACTTACTGCAATCATTAACGCTTAGATTTAAGTCCTTGTTTGCTCTATTTATTTCCTCTGTTTTTCCATTTCCCTTTTTGCTTTTCCATTGGAATTTGTGAGCATTTTTAGGAATAAATTTTGATTTTATTTTAGTGTACTTGTTCATCTTCACATAGCTTTTTGAGTGGTTCTAAGTATTTCATAATCCATGCAGAAATCATCGTTTTATTACTTAGAGGGCTATATAGAAATGTTATCTCCATTTATATTTTTTACCTTTCCCCATTTACAATATCATCTTAATATTTAATCTACACATTTATAACTCCTTTGGATAACACAGGAAAAGGAAGAAATATTGTATTCATCGACATTTTGCTTACCATTTTCTTTCCACTATTTCTAAGGTTCTTTTATTGTTTTCTTTCTGTTTGGAAAACATCTTAACAGGGTGCGTCTTTAAGGCAGGTCTGCTAACAATAGACCTTTCTTGTTTTCCATTTCCTGAGTGTCTTGATGCTGCTCTTCCTGTGGATATCTTCTCTTAGTTCAGTGTTACCAGTTCTATGTCTTCAGCACTTGGCTAATGTTGTGCCACTTCCCTCTGACCTCCATGACCTCCAATGAGATGTATGCTGTCATTTTCATTGTTTCCACTATATGTAATGTTTTGTTTCTTTCTAAATGTTTCTAGGCTTTTTTAAGTTCAGTTTTCAGTAGTTTGACTAATCTGTTTCTAAGTGTGAATTTGAGGATTTGAGTTAATTCTATTTAGGATTCACTTATCTTCTTGAATAATAAACTTAGGTCTTTTTGTTCCTGCCTCTACCCTGTGTAGTTAACCAATTAATCTTCTTATTTCAGATATATTCATTAGAGAAATTAATGCTGATGTTTTGAGCTTCAGACCTTCAGATATGAAAAATATTGTGCTCCTCACCTGGAGTAGAGGTTTATAGCTTCCAGGAAAGAGGTTGGAAGTTTCTTCGATTCTTCTCTGCAAGGACTGCACATTTTTAGCTGAAGTAGCAACTTAATATTCTGCATTTCCTAACAAAAATCCATCTGACCACTTGACCATTCTACCAATTAAAAACATAGGACCAATTAGTATTTTTTTCTTTCTCATAAATACGAATATACAATAAGTGTACCAGGATTTCTAAGAAATATTCCATTGAGAAATCAGAGATCAATGCAAAGAATCAGGATGATATCTCAGAGGCAGGTAGAGAACAAAAGAGAAATTCAATATATTTGATACTCTTATTGGAGATAAGAAAGCATCCTTCATTTAAAATATATTAATAGAAGACTATTTAAAACATAAAATAAGAAATGGCTCATATAAAATTTAAAAACTATTCTCTTTTAGAAAGTAAAAGATTTGGAAGATAAAAATCTAGGCATTCCTTGGATCAAAATACTTGGATGATAGAAGTGGAAAAGATAAGACAATTAGAGGATTGATTCAGAATGCATATCATTCCTCCAACAAAGGTTACAGAAATTGGAAATGACATCATAAACAAGGAAAATTATTATAGCATTAAAGAAAGAAATTCCCAAAAGGATTAAAAGGGTTTATCAAATACTTGCCATAATGCACTAAAAAAAAAAAAAATGACTCCCAAGGCAGTCATATAACTTTAACATAACAGGATAGAAGTCCATAATATTCTCTGAGTTTGAGAGAGATATAAAACACCAAATGAGGGTCTGGAAGCAAAATGGCAACAATCTTCTCATTCCAGACCTGGGCTGAGAGAATGCAGCTTTCCATTGCTTTCAAATTCTGTAAGAAAATGCTCAACCTAGGACTCACTACCCAGAAAAATTGCCAGTAAGCAAGAGGACCCAAAAAACAATGTTTTCTAGATTTTTAAGGTATCAAATACTGTATTTTTTATATTTGTGTCTTCCCCCTCCTCCAAGAAGCTATTGGTAGATGCATTTCAGCAAAATGGAGAACACTTGACATATAGGTAAATGGCATCCCCCCGCATGCACATGTTGAAATTCTAAGACCACTTGTGAGGGTCTTTGGAGGTGCTGCATTCAGGAGATGGCTAAGTCATGAAGATGGAGATCAGTGCTGCTCTGAAAATGACCCTAGAGAGCTCCTTCCTCTTTTCCACCAAAGAAGGACAAAGTAGAGAAGACACTGGTCCATGAACCAGGAAGTGAGCCCTCCCCAGAACCTGAGCACAGGGGCACCCTGATCTCAGACTTGCAGACTCCAGGGTGGGAGAAATTAATGCTTCTTATTAAACATTTATGAAATATTGCAAGCCTGCAGGTGATGATAGTTTGCGATAGCAGCCTGTGTGCACTAATTCTGCCTCTGACCCAAGGGACGGCAGTGATGCCCCTGGGCAGGACAATACCTTGCCAAGTGACTCACCTTGGCTATAGCAGGAATTTGGAGGGCTCCAGCAGGATGCTCTCCAATGTGGGAAGTCGGCCCCACCAGTTTTCACAGAGCTAAAGAAAGCAATACAACAGCTAAATAAAGAAGCTATGACAAAACAAGAACTGCAGGAGAAGCAAAGTGTAATCTCTGTACACTGCCAGTTCAAGAGTGGAAAGCCATTTGCAGTCATCCTGTAGACTGGATTAATTATATTTAGAGGAAGTGGGAGTGGAGGAAGGTTTAAAGAGAGCTAAAATCCTCATACACTATTGTCAGGAACTGACGGATAATGTCTAAATAATTAAATCAAAAATGGAAGTATAAGCTCATTAGAGTATTCAGAAATTTGTTAAATACCAGAAGCAAAAGCTTAAAGCAAGAAGGATCATTACCTCTGTGGAGGGGTCAGAAACAGAGCAGTTAGTCGCCATTGCTATGTTTCTGTACAGTGATGATTTTAGATCTATTCTGCTTTCTAAAAGCAAGACTGTGACAAAACTTTCAAGGTAATTAAAATAAGCAATTAAATCCAAGCTATGTAAATCAAAGTGTCCTATAAAAACAAATGTGCCCAGCATCCTGGACATGGGATCCTGGGTCCCTTGACCATCTCTTCCATGGGTTCTTTTATGTCTGAGCCATCGAGAATCTCCCTCTCTATATATATCACAGAGGACAGCAGATGTACTTGTCACTAATGCTTGCACCTTGCTGGCACCATAAAACTGAAGAAGAGGGACAAAGTTCTTTGATCCAACTGTACGCAGAGTGGCTACAATGTGACTTGTCTCTAACAGCCTGGGAAGCAAAAACCTTTTTGCTTTTTTCTTCTCTAGACAGTAAGGACCACACCGTAGACTTCTTTTTAGAGTGGTAGCGAACACCTAAAGTAATTGGACCTGTAAAGTGCCCCAAATGGCTGGTTCTTTGTCAGCATTCTGACATCCAATGCAACTCACCAAGTGGCACCTTTCAGCTACAAACTTTGGCTTTTCTGTCACCCACCTGCCAGGAAGCTTTACCTTTTTAATGCTTGGAGTTGCAAAGGCTCGAATCAATTAATTCACGCAATCATTTGTCAACTCCATCTTCTGTCAGATCGATGAATGCTTTTGCTTGTTTAATTTTTAAAAATGGTTTCTTTTTCTCATTGCATTCGTTTACGAGCTCAGCAGAATCGCCTGATAAAGATAACCTGAAGTCTGGGCTCAGCCGTGCTACTATAGATTATCGTGCAGTCATTTTCTCTTAGTAGCCATAGCTGACTCCATAAAGTATGCTATAAACATGTCTTCCAATTTATCTTGCAAAATAAACATTTTTCCTATAGAATGTCTTTTAGATAGCAGAATTATTTCTCTAAGAATTATCCTGGCAATTCATGTTTTTACATCCAGCATTTACTCATGAGATGTTACGTTGGAGCATATTCATCTTCAAGAATTATATTTCACTGAATGAACAGCTTTTTCTTTTCTTGGAAGTAGTTGAGGATTCATTATTTTACAATGTGATCTCTTGAACTCAGATATCTTTTTTTACTTATTGCTATGGATTAAGTTGTGTGTTTCCAAAATCATATGTTGAAGTCCTAATACTCAAAGTGACTACATTTGGAAAGAAGACCTTCAGGGAGGTAATATAGGTTAATTAAGTTCATAAAGGTGAGTCTCTAATCCTTAATTCCCTGGGACCAGTGTCTTTATAAGAAGAGGAAGAGATAGGAGAGCTCTCTCTGTTTGTGAGTGTATAGAGAAGAGTCCCTGTGAAGGTCCAGTGACAAGGCAGGTGTGGGCCAGCCAGGAAGGCTAGGAGGAGAGCCCTCAGCCAAAAAAAGAATTCGCTGGTGTCTTTCCCTTAGACGTCCAGCCTCCAGAGCTGTGAAAACTATGGTAGCCTTACCTTCCCATTATATAGCAACCTCACTTACGGTAAGGACACCTCTTCCTCTTTTGTATCAAATGCCTACCTTATACCTTTATAAATGCATTGACTAAATATGGTAAACAGCTCTTTTTAAACAATGTTATCTTGTTGATCATAGGCTGATTGCTCCAGAAACAGCTCTCTCTCTCCCTCCCCTACTTCTTTGCTTTTCACAGCTCCTTCACTCACAGGAGAAAGATAACTAAAATACATTACTAAGTTAAAAAAAGCAGCTGCAAACTTTTCAAATCAGGATAGAGTTATATCCAGAGGATCATGACCCTCTCTCCTTACAACTTAGCTGTATTCTTCCCTTTTGTTTTGTTCATTCTCCGGTGGTTATTTGTGGCAGAACAACTTTTAGTAGTTCTTCATCTATGTTCTTCCAGCTTAGCAAGCATCAATGTGACAATAACACTAAAAATAAATACTTATTCCAATGATAACAAAAACAAACTCTTTGGATATAGGGACTCAATTAATCCCAAGAAGGTATACAAAGTAGGCACAATTATTGTCCACTTTTCTTAGATTAGGAACTGAGACAGAGAAAGTTTCATACATTTATTTGTCCTTGGTAACACAAATTTTACAGGTAGAATAACTGGATGCAAAGTATGTGCTCATAACCACTGTGTTCAATGATATTACTCATTTTATTACTCATTTTTATGTCTATCACTTCCTCATTAGTTCCAGTAAAAAAATAAAATGATCCTTTTTTGCCTGGTGTGGCCAAATGTCCATTCTTGATCCAGTCACTGTAGTTAGATTGAACAGCAACAAGAGGAACGTGCTGATTGACCAATTCCAAGTGGACGGGACAGAGGTGGAAGAGGTCTCACCACAAATGTTGGTAACAAAACAGGAAGTTTCCAAACAAAAGCAGGGTCTTATTATTTAAAAACAGATAATGGAGAAAAAAAAATAATGATTTTCTATTGTGTCTTTAATGTTGCTTTGCTTCCATCTGTACGGCAGGGAGAGGTAATGAAGAATAAACAGGGAAGTCATTTGAATTATTTTTGGCTTGTGAGTTATCCTTTTAGTTCTAGTATAAAAGGGCACTCTCATCAAACCCAAGCAATGTACAGATTCTATTTGGAGCAGAATAGCACTTTGCATGGTATTGCTCATATAATCTAGGCAATACAGAGCGTATTTCTCTCTTTCTCTGCATTCTTTAGATGACTTTCAGGATATTCCAAACAACTAAGAAATAAAGATTTGCCCATTGCAAATTCACCAACTGTAAAATAATAATAGATGGTATAAATTGCTTCAGGGAAAATGCACATTCCTCTGTGTGTGTGTGTGTGTCTATGTTTATACACTAAATATATGTATATATGTATGTAATAAATCTATGTGTGTATATACATTTATGTAGAATGTGTGTTTATATATGTGTGCACATACATGTAATAAATGAAAACTATGTTAATAAAGGAAGGTCATATGCTTTATCCTAAATGAACTAAATACACAACATCTTCCAAAAGAAGCACTGGAATTTTTTAAGTTCTGAACCAATAAACACATTTGGGTACTGAACTACAGTAAAATAAACCCTTAATGATAGTAATTCCCTGCATTTCAATAAAAATGTTTTTAAATTGTCTAAGTACATGGACATATATCTCATAAAACAACTAGTTTAAAGAGGGATTAGCAGGCTCTAAGGTTTCCAGACTGTAATTTAATCATCAAAACAGAATCATTGCAGTTCTTGGCTGAGGGCAGATAAGTGGGGAGGGAACGTGCTTTGGAAAGAACATAATAAGAATTGAGTGGGGCAGATGTCAGCATGTACTAAAAGCTGAATTAACTCAGTGATGACCCAATTTGGTCAACAATACATCAAAATTCAAAGGCCCAGAAGTTAAGAGGAAAGAGCTAAGTCTCTGAGGTCAGGAAGTACAAGAACTCATTGAGTTCCAGAAATTTTGTTCAGTGTTAGATCCCAAAGTACAATTGATTTACTTTCTGTCCTTCAAAACAGTTTGTGCATATGAGTTGATTATATTATGTGCAGCGAAGGGAAGCTAAACACGGAGGTCCTGTCACGCACACCAACAGAGCTCATTCAACAGAGCTTGGTTTCATTAGATACATTATACAAGCAGGAATGGAAGGAAAGATGGAGCATAAAAGCAGCAGGCAAGTGAAAAAGAAAAAAGTGAGGAGGAAGACGTCCACATCAAAAGTCTGATGGTTAAGCTGGCAGATTTTAAATTCATTCAGACACAGACCTGGGGGAGAGAGTACAGACACAGCAATTAAAATTATCTAAAGCTCTTACATGGAAGATTGGAGTAGACACATATATTTAGCAGAAAATGGAGTTGAAAATGGAATGCTAGAAAAGACATGTTATTGAAACTGATATAGGCTATATCAGCTACCCACACCAGAAACCCAAAGTTAACATCCCCTGCTGATCTTGGACCTGAACCTTGCATTAGTCAGCTTTTTATGTCATCACTGTGACCAAAACACTTGACAAGAACAACTAAGATTAGGAAAAGTTTATTTGGGGCTCATGGTTTCAAAGGTCTCAGTCTATAGATGGCCAATTCCATTGCTCTTTCCCCAAGTGAGGTAGAACATCATGGGGAAGGAGCCAGCAGGGGAAAATTGCTCAGCTCATCATGTGGATAGGAAGCAGAGAAAAAGAAAGAAGGAGCTTCAGGGAAGGTGCACCCTTCCAGGGCATGCCCCAGGGTAACACCCCATCCAGTCATACTCCACCTGCGTACAGTTACCACCCAGTCATTTTATTCAAACTAGGGTGGACTGATCAGATCACAGCTCATAATCTAATTGCTTTACCTCTGAATATTCTTGTGCTAACAAGCTTTTGAGGGCTGCATCTCGCACCCAAAACATAATGAATCTCTAAAATTGTGAGAAAAAAACTTTTTCCTCTTTATAAGTTAATTATCTCAGTTGTTTTGTTACATCGATGGATATCTACATAACACAGTGATAAAAAGGGAATAAAAATAAGAAAATTTTGAAACTTACAGAGAGGAAGGCAGATGAGCAAGGGACCTTAGAATACAATTATTAAGGACATTACAGTGAGTTTTCTTTTACCTTTTTAATTCCAAGACTTCTATATTAAGAAGTTGGAATCTTAGAAATGTAAACGGGCAGTAATAAAAAATCCCAATATCGATGTTCATGGCAGCACAATTTACCATTGCTAGGCTATGGAAACAACCCCGGTGTCCCTCACAGGAAGAATGGATCCAAAAACTGTGGTACATTTATACCATGGAATATTACACAGCAATTAGAAACAATGACCTTGTAGGCTTTGAGGGTAAATGGATGGTGATGGAAGAGATCATGATGAGTAAAATCAGCTTAACCCAGAGATCTAAGGGTCAATTGTCTCCACTCATAGGTGGAGGTGGGGACTAGACCCTGGACAGTGAGAAAGTTGGTCTAGTAACATGAGTTAAATCCAGATAAGATGTAATGCTTTACAATCTAATACCTTTTTTTTAGAATTATAAAGGGAAAGGGAAGGGAG
>PVKS010003840.1:0-99445 GCA_004027875.1 Aplodontia rufa
AGATATTTTGAATATGTTAGATCAATTTTTGACAAAGTCATAGCCAATGTTATGCTCAATGATGAAAGACTGCAAGCATTTCCACTCAAGTCAGGAACAAGACAAAGCTGTCCACTTTCACAGCTCTTACTCAATATAGTCCTTGAAACCCTTGCCACAGCTATCAGACAAGAGAAGGAAATCAAAGGAATTTGAATAGGAAAAGAGGAAGTCAAGTTGTCTATATTTGATGATGACATGAGCCTCTATCTAGAAGACCCTATAAGCTCAACCAGAAGACTTCTGGAGCTTATAAATGACTTCAGCAAAGTGGCTGGTTATAAGGTTAACACCAATAAATCATTAGCTTTCCTATACTCCAGCAACAAGGACACTGAAGAAGAAATTAGGGATTCTGTCCCTTTCACCATCTCCTCCAAAAAAATAAAATATTTGGGCATAAATCTCACAAAGGATATCAAGGACCTATACAATGAAAATTATCATACTTTAAAAAAATAAATTATAGAAGATCTGAGTAGATAGAAAAATATTCCATGTTCATGGTTAGGTAGAGTTAATATCATCAAAATGGCCATTTTACCCAAAGTGCTATACAAATTTAATGCAAACCATATCAAGATACCAATGTCGTTCTTCATGACAAGCAATACTCAAATTTGTATGGAATAACAGAAGACTTCTACTTGCTTTAAAACTTTCCCCATCAGCTGCTCCCATGGCCCCTTCTCCCCTTATGGGTTCTCCATCCGCTCCATCTGAATTTGACCCAGCAGTTGAGCCGCCTCCCCACCACTGGCCCCCTCCTCAACCCAACCAGCTTCAGAGCCTAATAACACTCCACCTTCCTCTTACTATTCTGCACAGGTATCCTCCCCTTTCCAGACCTCCCACACTTTGCTCAAGGTTGCGCAACCACCTTCATAAAGGAATTTCAATAATTTACCCAGTCCTATGAACTTACATGGCATGATCGCTTCATGATTCTAATATCCTCACCCCTAAGGAGCATGGACAAGTTTGGGACTAGGCCAAACCAATGCTGATGAGGTTCATCAAACCAATCCAGACCACCCAACCAGGACTACAGTCATCCCTGACCAACACCCCCATTGGGACTACAATAATCCTCAACATAGAATTAGCCATAATCAATTTCAAACAAGTATATTGGCTGGCCTGAGAAAAGCAAGCATTAAGCCAATTAACTTCCAAAATTTACAGGAGGTAATTCAAGAAAATACCAAAAACCCTTCAGCCTTTTTGGCTAGATTAACTCAGGCTATGACCCAATACACTAACCAGGACCCTGACTCTCCCTAGGGCCAACAGCTTCTTAGGACATGCTTCTTTTCCCGATCCTACCCTAATATTCTTCTAAAACTAAAAAAGTTAGAAAGAGGTCCCCTTAAACCCCAACCTGAAATTCTACACATGGCATTTAAAGTTTATAACAGCTGTGATGGCCACAGGCGAAACCAAAAATGTCAAATGTAGCCACAGCTATTCAATCTTTCCAAAACCCCTGCTCATGCCCACCACTCCAGGGTCCTGGCTCCCATACAGCCATCATCTACCTCCTGAGTACTGTTACCATGTTGTTACCAATGCAGCAGGGAAGGTTACTGGGCCTGAGCTTGCCCATAGCCTCGAACACCCCCTGGTCCATGTCTCAAATGCAAGAAAACAGATCACTGGGCTGTGGAGAGTCCCACCGTGCCTCAACTCCTCCAGATTCAGCCTCAATCAACCTTCTGGGACTAGCAATGGAAGACTGAGAGTGCCCAAGGTTTCTGGGCTTGACCAACATCACTATTCAGGAACCTCAGGTAACCCTTATGGTGGCAGGCACACCCACTTCTTTCCTTATTGACACAGGGACCACCTTTTCTACTCTCTTACATTTTAGTGGTCCTATCCTTCTCACTCAAACTCCTATTGTTGGGGTGAAAGGCAATCTCTATATACCCTACAAAACCTTAACTTGTCAAATTGAAATATTCTTATTATCCACTCCTTTTTAACTATCCATTCTTGTCCCGTTCCCTTATTAGGATGAGATTTACTATCCAAATTGGGAGCTACTCTCCACTTTTCAAATCAGCCTGGCCCACTCTCCAACTCCTCCACCCTTCAATTACTTCTATTAGCCAAATCACCTCCTTACTCTGACCTGGTGTCTCCCATCTCCAATTCCCCTTCCCTATCCCAAACAGAATACCCTCTACCACCCTCCCAAGCAAATCCCATTGTCTGGGACATTATTTTGCCTTCCCTCACCTCCTGCCCCCCTATTCAACTTGCTTTAAAGGAACCCACCTACTTCCTTTCACAATCTCAATATTCCTTCACTCTCAAGAGCCTTCTAGGGATACAACCTGTCATTCATGATCTTTTACAGAAAGGCTATCTCCGAACCACCACTTCTCCTTTTAACACCCCTATCCTGGCAGTAAAATACCCAATGGCTCTTTCTGCCTAGTACAGGATCTCCGCCTCATTAATGATGTTTTTGTCCCCTTGATTCAGGTTGTCCCTAACCCTTAAACTCTATTTTTGATTCCTGCCTCTACCTCTCACTTCTCTGTATTAGATTTTAAGATGCTTTTTTCACCATTTTTATACACCCCAACTCCCAAGATATTTTTTGCCTTTACCTGGACCAACCCTCACACCCATACCTCTTCCCAACTTACATGGACTGTCCTTCCCCAGGGGATTAGAGCCAGCCCCCACCTCTTTGGACAAAATCCAGCCCATGTTTTTACCCAGATGTCCGTCCCTAATTCCTCTCTCCTTTTTAGATGATTTACTGGTGAGTAGTCCCTCCTATCAAACCTCCATCTCTGATACAATATGCCTACTTAACTTTCTGGCAGACAAAGGCTACAGGGTTTCTCTCTCAAAAGTATGACTCTCCACTGCTCAAGTAACCTATCTGGGAGTCCTCCTTAGACCAGGATATAAACATATAACCCTTAAGCATAAGGAACTCCTCTCCTTATTGCCAATTCCTTCTTCCAAATCCGAACTCCTTTCCTTTCTCAGCCTAGCAGGATTCTTATGCTCCTGGATCACCAACTATTCTCTTCTAGCTGTTCCTTTATACGTGGCCTCTAAGGGCCTCCTACTTGAGCCACTTCCCCCTTCTATTAAAATTCCCTTTCTGAAGCTGCGACAAACTCTCATTTCTGCTCCAGGGCTCCACCTTCCAGACTTATCCCAACCCTTTCTCCAAGGCTATACACTTGGTGCGCTGGGTCATCAGTTTGGACCCTCTTTTGTCCCAATTGCCTACCTATCAAAGATATTACATCCTACTGTCAGTGGATGGGCCCCTTTTCTCAGCACTTTGGCTGCTCTCTAAGTTTTTTCCTGGGAAGCAAAAAAACTAAACTTTAGCTCCTTTACCACTATTTTATCTTCTCACCATCTCTCAGAACTTCTAATGTACAAAGGTCTACAAAATTTACCCCCTTGCAAGATTGTCTCCCTCCAAGTATCTCTCCTAGAAGATCCCTCCCTTTCCTTTGAAGTTTGTTCCCCTCTAAATCCAGCCTCACTCCCAAAAAGCTGTGCAGCTCCACAAGATCTTCACTCCTGCCTGGAAATCCTAGAGGACTTCCTCCCTCATCCATCTCACATACAAAAGATTCCTTAACCCAACCCTTTCACATATGGTTCACAGACAGAAGCTCTTTTATTCATAAAAGCTCCCGTTATGCAGACTATGCCATAGTCACCCCCACAAAACTTATAGAATACAACCCCCTCCCTTGTGACACCACCAACCAGGAAAATGAGCTCATAGCTCTGACACAAGACTTTACTCTGGCAAAAGGGTATACTTTAACAGTCTATCTATCAGACTCCAAGTATGCCTTTCACACTATTCTTGCTCACAGCATGATCTGGAGGGAAAGGGGATTCCTCGTAAGAGAAGGCTCACCCCGTCCTTAATTCTACACTTATTTCTCATCTATTAGAGGCCCTGAAACTGCCTAATGCTGTTGGCATAGTTCACTGTAAGGCCCACCAAAAAAAAAAAAGTCATTCATAACTCAGGGCAACAACAAGGCTGATGAGGAAACAAAAAAGGCAGCTTTACTTCCTTACACTTCTTCCTCTGTCCTTCTCTCAGCTGCCGTACCCACAACCCACCCCACAGATACTCCTCTTATAAATACAGAAATCCTCACCTACCTACATAAACTTTTTTATCCCAATTCCACCTTCCTATTACATTTCCTTGAGTCTTACTGTATTCTTACCCCCACAGATCCAAAGTTCTGACACGATTTAGCTCTATCCTATGATGTTTGCCTTCTTCCCTACCCATCAAATGGGGGGCTTTCTTCCAGCCTCAGACTGGCCGATAGACTTCACCCACATTCCATCTGTCCACCATTACAAGTACCTTCTAGTTCTAGTTGACACCTTTTCAGGTTGGATTAAAGCTTTTACCACAATGCCCCAGAATTGACCTCTGAAGTACCTCTAACACTCTCCAACACTCTAAGAATCCCTTGGCATTTTCACATACCTTTTCCACCCACAATCATCAGGAAAAATGGAAAGAACAAATAGAACTATCAAAAATAACCTCTCCAAGCTCTCTCTTGAGTTACATCTTGACTGGGTAAAACACCTTCTCCTGGCCTTACTGAGAATACATGCCTTCCCAAAGAAGCCACAAAACATTTCTCCATTTGAAATCATGTATGGACACCCACCACTTCCTCCTTGGCTATCTCCATCAGACACATCATTACCCCCTTCTTTCCCTCTTTCCTTGCTTCATTACCTCTGAGCTTACTCCTATAGATAAAACTCTACCTCAACCTCTCCATTCCACCAACCTAAGAATACAGCCTTGGAGATCTGGTTTTAGTATCTCCTCCAGGGGTGTCACCCTCAGCCTTCTCCCCAAAATGAAAAGGTCCTTTTAGGTTGTCCTAGCCACTTCAACAGGAGCCAAACTCGACTCTCTCAAGCTGGTTTCACATCTCTAATCTGAAACCCTATCCCACAAACTCACAACCTCCTATATCCCTACAGATAATTACCTCCTTGCCATCCTCCTCAAGACCAAAATTCCAAGTCTCCTTGTCTGTACCACTCAAGCTGAAGATTTCTAAACTCCCCAATCTTGGAGGAAACCTGAATGCCAACTTACCCTCTTACCTTGTCTAGATATCAATATTACTTATACTTTCTCTATAACATGGTCCCACAACCTTCACCAATTCTTATTCCCTCTCAGTTTCTGACTTTTTTTTTTATCTGATCTCTACTTACAGGGAACATTTTCTGACTTTATACCTGAGGAAATATACCTTGTACCCTGGACTCTTACTACTCTCCTACTCTTATCACTTCACAATCTTTAACCCTTCCACTGACCAGGAACAGCATTGGAATTTCCAGGGCATACACTGCCACCCCGTAAGCCTAGCAATACTTTATATAGTAATTTCCCTCTTTGGATCTGATCTTTCTAATATAATACCAAAAGACTAAGAACTTAAGCCTAACTTTATCACACTTGGCTTTCTGTTTGGGTTTGTGTTGTCTTTGATCTCATGGCACACTGTCTTTCCCCATGGTGTTCCATCCTTATCAGTTTAACTCTGTCATATTTATCTCAACAGGCCCACCCACCTATGTTTGGGAGTTCACCATGCAAGAAACTTATTTAACCTCCAAGAACCAATGGTATACTTACAAGGCTGGATTTGCCCAATGTTCATTCATGGAATGCCAAACAGCCATAAGTATTGAACTCCAATCTGTTACCCCCCTCCATTGCCAACTCCTATTCACCAATAGTCTGTTTTCCCTTTGATCAGACTACCTCAGAATGCTTAACGAGCCAATACCTCTATGGAGGATGCTATAAAACTTACTACAATCACCACAAACTTTATCAAGAGGAAACTAAAAAAATTATTCTCAAAATTGATGCCCTATGGGACCAAAGATGGGTGTTGGAGACTGAGGCCAACAAGATGCCTGGCCAGATGCCAGAGAAAAGAATTAGTGGTAAACAACTCTGTAAGAGGCCCAGCTGGCTTGCATCTTCCCAAGTAATTGGCAAACTGCCTGACCGGATGACTAAGCTATTTGGCTGATTTTTTGTTGCAATTGGTTGATTATGTTTGCACTGTGTCCCTATTGGCAGTTGTAACAAATAAATACTGGGCATACAGGGCTAAAAGAAGGAGAAGACTCTAAAGCAGAAGAAGAAAAGTCTTAGCAGTGGAAACAGGGACTCTAAAGCAGAAGAAAAGTCTTAGCAGTAGAAGCAGGGACTCTAAAGCAAGAGAAGAAAAGTCTTGGCAGTAGAAACAGGGACTCTAAAAGAGGAAGAAGAAAAGTCTTGGCAGTAGAAACAGGGACTCTAAAAGAGGAAGAAGAAAAGCCTTTGCAGTAGAAACAGGGACTCTAAAAGAGGAAGAAGAAAAGTCTTAGTAGGAGAAATAGGGACTCTAGTGAGAGGAAATGTAAAAGCCTTGCCTCTAGTGAGAGGAGATGTAAAAGCCTTGCCTCTAGTGAGAGAGAAGGAAAAGCTTAAAAGGCTTGCCTCTAGTGAGAGGAGATGTAAAAGGCTTGCCTCTAGTTAGAGAAGATGTAAAAGACTTGCCTCTAGTGAGAGGAGAAGGAAAAGTTTTGCCTCTAGAGAGTGGGAAAAAATAAAGCCCTTGGAGTCCCCTAGAGAGAGGGAAAAAATAAAGTGCTTGGAGAACTCAGGACCAGTGTTTCTACTTCATTCCCAGTCAACTGCCAATTGAGAGCCCCCCAGTTCCTGAAGGCAGGGACATATGGGTCTCCTGGGAGACCGGAAAAGTTTACAACTCAACTATAGCATCTAGGCACTGTGGCACTTTATATGTATATCATGCTTATGTGATAACTGGGGCACAAACACAAGTCTATAATAACATCCTCAGTTCAGAACAGACAATTCCCACCTGGATCAACTTGATCCAACTGATTGTTAAGTTTTTAAATACGTCCCACATTTGGTCAAACATCTCTTGCTGCTTTCTCTGTGCCTCCTTACAAAGGTCTCTCCTGGCAGCAGTGCTATAACCCCCATAAATGGATCATATAAGGCAATTTGTTAAACTCCATTAAAAAATGTTCCACTATGGATCTTAGGGTTGAAAAAGTCTAATCCCATCTGGTGCTATGGGGACCCAAGCTCCACAACTAACCTCCCCATTCAGACTGACAGGTGCACCAAGGTGGGACCAGCCATTACCCAGGCCCCTCAGGGAACTTTCTTTTGGTGCAATGAGACACTACACACTTGAATTAGTTTTTCACAGGCCCCTGCATACTAACAGTGGAAGTTCCCCATCTTGCTCTATATGGGGAAGGTGAACTTGGCTTTTAGCTCCCCACCCACAGACAAAGAGAGCCATCTTTCTTCCTGCTCTATTAGGGATAAGTTTAATAACCTCTATTGGTTCTCTAGGGTTATCAGGTGAAGCATTGTAATGCAGCCTCATCTTTGCCCAGTGTTGTCAGGACTGCCTCCAACTGACTCAGGGATCCACGACCTCCTCTTTGGCCTCACTCCAATAACAAATTACCTCCCTTGCTATAGAGTAACTCTCCAAAATAGGTGGGCTTTGAATTTGCTTGCTGCTGAAAAGGGTGGAGTCTGTCTCTTTCTCAGGGGAGAATGCTGTTATTACATTAAGGAATTTGCCTAGTAGAGGAAAATACTAAAACCTTTAATAAATTAAGTGAAGAGCTGAAAAACAAATATCAACAGTCTACTCCCTCAGAATGGCTCCAGGGACCAATAGCCACCTTGCTCCTTCCCCTCCTGGGACCCCTGGCTGCTCTTTTTATCCTTGCTCTAATTTTGCCTTGTATTTTTCAGTCTCTGAAAAATTTTGAGCAAACAAATTTCAGTCATCACCAACCACAAGATTAAACAAATGTTTCTGTCCAGTTATCACCCTTTGGGAAGCCACCCTGAAGATCAACATCCCCAAACACCCCAGTCCTAAAATCATCAACCCCAATCAGCAGGAAGTAGCTTCAGAAGACAGACCTTTGGCCCTGCTCCTTTATAAAATAGAAAAGGGTGGAATGTTAGATGACTGTCAATAATGATAGCCATATTTAGATGTAGATACAAAGCACAATCTTTTAAAGACACACCCAACCTCACCACACCTGAGTCTGCACATAGCCAATGTCATCAGCTGCAGTAAGCCTTTCCCACCACACCTGAGCCTGTAGGTAACCGCCCAAGCCCTGTTCTCGCGAGAGAGCTGCAAGAGCTAATAAATTCTCCCACTCCAGGCCAAGTGTTGTATTTTCTCTGATCCTGGGAGCAGCCATACTGCTACCTTTCCTAATAAAATCTCTTGTCTCAGATACCAGGGGTCTCTTTGCTGCGTGAGCTTGTCCAAGGTAATGTCACATACCCTTCTATTTCAATATATAAGTATCTGATTTGATCATAGTAGAATCAGCATTTCATTTCACAGTATCACCTAACCTTTTGAATTTTATCATTTAAACAATTTTCCATGTACCTTTGTTGACAATTATTTTCTAAACTTTGGAACCAAAGTACTTTATATTACATTAACTCATTTGATCTACCAAAAAATTTCCTTAGCAAATATTATTACATGTATTTTATTGTTAGTTAAAGCAAGTCTTAAAGCAGTTAGAAACTCACCAAATATTATCAACTAGGAGGAAGTACAACCATGATTTTAAGAAGGGATTCTCAATATTGAAATATACTTTATACTTTTTAAATCATTTTTATGGTAATATGAGTCAGGTATCTAGTTAGCCATGAATGAGTGAATAGGGAAAAAACAATGAAGGGTTAAAACCACAGAGACTTTTGTCTGTAAGATGAGGCCCTTAAAGATGGGGGACTGGTATATCCAAACTTCCCCCAGGCATAATCATGTATCTTTGTGGAAGATTGTTGTTTCAAAATTAGATCCTAACTTACCAGGTGAACTGGACCCTCCCTTATCACTGAAACTATCACAACCCCCATCACCCTGGCAACCCAAAATTTCAGATCCTCACAAAGAAAGTTGTTGAAGGCCATTCAAGAGTAGTAAATGGATTAAGGAGGCAGGATATCGATCCAAATCCAGGGGGACTCAATTTCCTGTGAGAACCAAACCATTTCTTTGAGATGGTCCATGCAGTTCCTATGATGCTGTCAAAACTCAAAGGGTGGAACTTGGCAGTAGTATCTGGAAACAACCCTGGGACCATCAATAAAACTGGAGTGCAGAGAGTGATGACATGCCCTCTCCTCTCTGAAAGGACCCATTTTCTCCCTTAAGAGTGTCCCTTTGTCCTCTTTCCTATCCCTTTTCTTTATTCTTTCTTTTTAGTTATAAATAATATTAGGATTCATTTTGACATAATTATAAAAGCTCGGAATATAATTTGTTCTAATTTAGACAATAGCACTTCCCCTTTCCCTCCCCCTGTTCCCTTCCCTCTACTCTACTGATCTGTCTGCTATTTACTTGTTACAGAAAGCAAGTTTTATTGTTTTTCTAGCAAAAGAGAAACACAGGGGACTCCTATGCCAGAGACTGTGATTCTCCCCATCCTAGAGAATAGTGTGGGTTTTTTTTTTTTTTAAAGAGAGAAGGACATTGAGAGAGAAAGAGACAATAAATTTTTATTTTTTCATATGGCTTTTTTTGCTCTGACACTTAATTGTGTACATGGGTCCTGGGGATTGAACTTTCGTACTTCGACTGGCCAGGTAAGTGCTGCAACGGCCAAGCCACAACTCCAGCCCTGAGAATAGAGGGTTTTTAAAGAAGTAATTCATTACAGTTGTTCCCTAGGGCAAGTGGGATTCATTTGTTAATTTGGGAGACAGGCATTCCTTAGATCTTCTGGCTCCATCTGTGAAGTCTGAATTACTTGGTTCCTGTGGTGGGTGTATGTTCAAAGACAGAAAAGCTCTGCCTAGAATTGTGAAAAGGTTAAGCCTGCCATCCCAAGTTAAGGAGGGAAAGAGAGAAGAGGAAAAGGAAAACATGTGCTTTTAAAAATTAGCCTCATTGCAGAGAAGCAAGGGCTATATTCAAAGCATGAGGTGCACTACTGTTACATTTCCCCACTCTGAATTGGTATATCCACTTCAATGGAAAAACGAGCAATGGCATCTCCAAACTGATTCCTGTTGAGAGAAGGTGAAATTGGGAAGAAGTTACCCAAATTCCTTATTCACTTGGTGGGGAGGGGGTGGACAATTAATGGTATTTAGCCTCAGAGCAGTCCAGAGCTACATGTTGGCAGTTGGCTGATGACTGAACAGGCATATATAGTGCAGGGATTATGCTAAGCCAATAATGAACAAGACAGCAAATCATTGCTTTTGTCTAAACAATTCATACAAAAGCAATTAGTATTTCAGAAAATCTCAGAAACTGAGGAGACATTTGTGATCTTAGAGTCTTTGTGCTAGTGAACCCGTCCTTTATAGCTCCAGCTGTACTCATATTTGGTAGGGATGACACAATTGTACACCTTAAGTTATATTTTAAAAGTTATCTTTCTTTTCCATGTTCTTGTCTTTGATTATACTCTTGATGACAGTTTTGTGGATGTTTGGTTCTGTCCTCTCAGAATCAAAGAATGAACCAAGGGACACCAAGGCAAGTGGAGCAAACAGAGTTTGTTTAAGAAAGGATAGAAAGAAAACACTTCTCTAGGAGAAGGGAGTCTCAGAACAGAGAACCTGAAGAGGGGACACAACTTGCATTTTTAAGATTCTCTTCCCTTGACTAATCACTGCCTTCCTACACTATGTATAGGAGTATGAGCATGAAATTCTGGTCTGATCTAGTCTTTGGTTCTGGGCCAGAAGCATCTTTATCAGCAGAGGGGAAGTCACTGTCTGGATCGCTCTTATTATTGAGGGGGGATTTGATGCTGTTATGCACCTCTGCTTACTTAGGGCAGTGGATGCTCTTTGCCCTCTCAGAAGAAAATGACGATCAGTTAATTTTGTCTTTATTGAACTGCAGCATTCTGCCTACACTGACTGCCTAGCCTTTTCTGCCTCATTTTCATGCCAGGTGTTTAAAACCAAGACAGCCAAAATTAACCTTGTTCTTATCTACTCATAGCATCAGTTAAGATTCCCTAGAGAATATGTGAGAAATATCTTGGCTCCTTTAGCCTTTCTCTACCAGTCATGGCTTTTGCCATGATAGTTCAGGGTCTTGCTGATCATACATGGCTTTCTTATGAAGAATCAGGGATATTCCTCTTTAATGATCCTCTTTGCAGAATGAGCCCTGGTTGGCTGCCTGTTCTCTAGGGTTCTTTGGATCCCCTTGATCAGCAGGTTTGATGACTCACTGGAGTTGAAGGGTGCTTAGAGGGTCCCAGCATTCTCTGAGTTCTAGAATATTGGCTGCTTTTTCTTTGGCCCTTGTTTTTTGACTTTTGTCTCCAAATTTTGGTTTTAAACAGCCAGCCAATCTTGAAGTGGGAATAACAGGTTTTAACTTCCATATCTATCCCATCCATTTAACTTTGTTGTCAGTAATGTTACATGAAGTCAGCCTTACATGCGATCTGCCCTATATGTGACGGCTTATTATCTCAAATTAACTCAGGTTGTTCTATTAGAAGGAGTACTTCTGCAAAACATTGGAAATAATTATAAAGTTAACAAAGAAAATACAAAATGAAATTAACAATAGCAAAAACATATTCAATTTGTATAATAGCTGTGAATCAAGCAAAATGATTTTTTATAATTTTAAACTTTTACTTAATTATATATTATATTCCATGTTTATTTTGAGATGACAGTAACCTTTACAACAACAATCTGTCCTTTGAACTTAACTGTAAATGAGCTTAAGTCTATGCTAATTTGGAATCATTCTTATATTGAGTAAAGTAAGAAGCAGGGCCTTATCTCAGGTAAGGTGGGGATCTTGATAAACAACACTATTTAACACCACATATGAAACATGACTCAAAAAAAAGCTAAGAGAGTTTTTAACTTTGATTTTTTTTGGGGGATAATAAAATGCTTCCATATTTCACATTATCAACCTTTAAATAAATAAGGGTTTTTTTTTCTTTTAAAAACACATTTAAATTTCTATCCCAGTGTAAAATGGAATACAACATTCTGCAAATATCTTATTGATAACAGGTTACCTTTATCCAGTTACGGAACAACAAATTACATAAATAAATCCCCAATTAAATTTGCTATTTCAGTATAAATCTGAAGAAGACTATTATTATAGACAATTTTGATTTGGCGAACACTGGCTTTGTAAAGTGCTCTTCAAAGCTTTACATTTTAGAAGACTTGTATACTAGAAAAGCATGAATACATCTAATGTACAAGGAAGCTAGTAACGGTTAGCATCTCAATTACACAGATGTCCTTATATTAACTAGGTTTAATTTTAAAGTAAAAATTCAGAATATATAGTATATGGTAACAATAAGTACAGATCTATATAGTTTAGCAGTGCTTGCAAAAATCAAAGGATAGTCTGAAATCTCATACACATTTAGGAAATAGTGTCAATGATCAGAAATAGACTTAGTCAAAGCAAAAGAGATAGAAGTCTGTTCTTCAAGTGGTGAAGTGGCCCTTTTATGCCAAATATAATGTATAATAGAACACTTATTTGTTATTTTGCCCATATACCTTTATGACCTTTCATATTATAAACTTTTACAGAACATTTAGACAAGGCATAGAGAGAGAGATTTAGTTTCAGGTGTGTGTGTGTGAGCGTGTGTGTGTATAATCACATATATTTGGATTATTTATGAAAATAAAGCCTGGCCAACTTTTTAAGTCATCGTTTGCTGTGTCAAAGAAAATCCCTAACAGCAATGGACATTACACTTTACACTTAGACATTTTATATTTTATATATACAAATGATAGTACATTAGTACTCATCAGTGTGATGTTTCAGAACAGGCAGAATAGGCATATTGTAGGGCATCGGCAAAACCAACTCAATTCACATTGTAAAAATTTGTCCAGAGGAGAATGGATTCCCAGTAAAACTTCTATCTTAAGTGTGTGTGTTTGTGTGCTTTTTCTTCTGGAGAAAAATTATTTTCTTTATAAAAAAAAATCTTAGTTGAAATACCTTTGATCACCTTTCTCAGAGTTCTTCTGGCCCAAAGGGCCTTACTTTAAGTAGACCTCAGCATGTACAAATGAAGTTGTTGCTTTTGGGCTAAGAATGTTATCTTTACATTTAATTTAGAAAACAAATTTTATCCCTGAAGAAGGACTGGACAGTCTGGCATATAAAAAACAAACAAACAACAGCAAAACTTTTTCTTCCCTGGTTACATGCAAGGGGTTGGAGCACAGGATATTATTAAGCCTGAACGATTTCCCTTATTACCACAAGCCCATCAACCTTTTTTTTTTCTTTTTTCTTTTTTTATTAGAAGTATAAAGAGATACAGTTGAGGGGGAAACATTATCAAAACAATAGCAATCAATGTATATAAACTTTGTTATCCAGGGGTAATGCCAGAAGATGGATGACCACCTTAAGACCATCAACCTTTAAGATAGTTCCTCACTGTCATTTGTACTCAGAGATGTCTGCCTGCCTGCCTGCCTGTCTTTCTTTCTTTCTTTCTTTCTCCCCTGCCCCTCTCTTTTGTATGTCTAGGGCACTTTTTCCACTGAATGCCACATTGAACATACAAATACTGTTAGGGACCTCTCTGTTTAGAAATCAGCAAGTCCAACATATATGCACCTGAATACATGGGGAATCCTTGTATTTTAGCTGTGTATAACCTGGACAAATAGAGCATCCTGTCAGATCTTAAATGGGAGACAATTTTGTCCAAGGTTGTAAGCTCACAGTACTGGAACCCCTTGCCCAGTCCTTTGTGGCTGGCAGCATTCACCCCCACTCCACCCCACTAAGATAGGATAGTTAATTGTCAAGCAATCAAGGAAACCATTTTCAAATATAAAGGCCAGCCTGTAAGGTTAAGCATTCCAGTTTAACTGCTTTGTTCCAGAGCTGGGGGTACAGGGATGGATGTTGGAGTGGACCTGAATGGAAGTTACAGAAAAATTTGGACTCAAAGGTCAGAATTGCACAGCTAATTAGGAAGTCATGGGCCAAGCCAATAGCCTTGGTATCCTCCCAATTCCTAAACAACACAGATTCCAACATTTAGCCCTAACACTTTTCAGTGTCTGTTCAGCATGGTCTCTGATCAATGCCCTTGTCCAGAAGCCATAACTCTCCAGACTAGTACACCCAAGTGGAAAAAATCTCAGCCAATTTCCCTTCACATTATAGGAATGTCACTTTTCTCCTCTCATTCAAATTTTCTTTCACTTTTTTCTCTGCCACTATCTGTGAATTTCATTTTTTGAACCCACAAGAAAAGAACACAAAGAAATCAGTAAGGCCTACAGTCCACATAGATTTCACTCCAAACCAGAAGCAGGGAACTGAGTCCTGTTCTCAAACTTCAGTTTTCTCTCCATGGGCAAAAAGGGGCTGGAAGACAGGGCAGAGGCCATGTGTTCTTTGCCCATTTCTTTATAGCCCAAGCCAGCTTTCTTAGGATTTTCTTTCCCAGCTCCAGTCTAGTGTTCTTGACTCACAGTGAGGTGATAAGTAGCTGCCCAGACAGGCTGAGGAACTGTGCTTGGGTTGAAAGGATTTAAATCTCTCTTTTTAAAACCCTTTTCTTCTTGTTTCTTGCTTTCTTTCACACTAGAGCAAGTGGGGTTTTTGTTTGTTTTTATTTTCCGTATTCCTGTACATACAGAGTTTCTTTCACTTCCTTTACTTCTGACAGACTGACTTCAACTGAAAGATTAGGATAATTTAGAAAACCATTCAAAGACCAGATTGTTACAGTCAAATCTCATTATTTTCTTAGGCAGGCTTATACCTATACATGGACATATCAGCCAACATCTTTCTCAAGAAACTACTGATAGGGTCAAGAGGATCAACGCAGTATTGCCCATGTGTTAATGGGCCTGCAACAAAGGCAAACAAATAAAAGAGACAGACAACCAGAGGATCTGGCAAACCATGGTGACAAATGAAAATATTTAAAGTAAATGAGATGGGGGGAAGTACCCACAAGTTCTGAATTCGTACTTATCAGTGACTTCTCCATCATTGGTACCATAGATGTCCCCATGAAGAGGGACCAGATTCTCCCACAAAGGGTAACCAGATGTGTAGAATCAAGGGTCTTTGTATGCATACCCTGGGAGCTTGCAAGATGGCCAAGGTGTTGCAACTTTACTGAATTCAATTTCTTTTTTCTCAAAGTAGACCAAGATGGAGCAATCTACACAGCTCACAGGAGAAGGTGAGAACTCCCCAAAGCAGAATTTCTTCAGCAGCTGCTGGAATAGTTCCTCAGACCCTCCCTTTACCCACAGGAACAGCTCCTCCAGTTTGATGAGAGGCAAACGCACACATCTTCTAAGTTTACATGAGTCCAATCCACTCTCAACAAGTTAAACTTATATTCTCAGCATGGAAGTGGATTGCTTGGATATAAGGCCTGCCAAAGTTAGAATAGGAGCTGTTCTTGGATCCCACCTGAGGTGGCAGCTTATTAATAAAAGCTCAGTCCTTGCCAATTCAATAATGGGGACACAGCTTTTCCCCCCAATATCTCTTCTTATTTTTTATTAAGGAATTGAGTTATTGTACAATCATAAAGGCATATAAAGTAGCAACATGATAGGCATATGTTCTTAAACCAGAATTATCCGCACATAGCCAATACCCCAGTCTCTTGATTCATCTATATTTAGCCCCTACAAACAAAATAAATGCTTAGATTGTGAACTTTCCAGAATCAAATGATTGCATAGGCATTATTGGATTCTCAGGGGGATAAAGAGTTTGGTACACTGTTGATTGTCCCCCTAAATCCCATCTTATTCTCCCTCCCTCTACCCTCCTCCACCAGTCCCCCCAACACACATATCTATGATTGTCCTAGATTATATGTTGCCCTTGTTGGGTCTAATACATTAGTTTGACTACCTTTCACCCAAGACTGGGTTTAGCTCCAGCCTCCACAAATTAGTTAAAACATTGACCCTTGTCTCTCTGAGTTTGGCTAACTTTTCTCAGTATGATTTCTTCCATATCCATCCATTTACCTTCAAAGGCCACAATATTGTTGTTTCTAACTGCTGAGTAGAATTCTGTTGTATATATACACCACAGTTTTTGGATCCATTCATACAGTGAGGGGATCTGGGTTGGTATCATAATTTGCCTATAGTGATTTGAGCTGCTATAAACATAGTTTTGCTGTGTTGCAGTAATGGGCTGATTCTAACTCCTCTGAAAAAAATACCCAGAAGAGAAATAGCTGGATTGTAAGGTGGATTCATACCAAAATTTTTGAGGATTTTCAACATTACTTTCCAGAGCAGGTGTGCTATTCTGCAGTTCCACCAATAGTGTGCTTCTAATCTCTCCACAACCCCTCCAGCATCTATTATTGTTTTTATTTTTCATCTTTGCCAATCTGATTGGAGTGAGGTGAAATCTTAATATAGATTTGATTTACATTTCTCTGATTACTAGTGATTTAGAACACTTTCTCATGTATTCATTGGCTTGCTCAATTTACTCTGTTGAGAATTTCCTATTTAGCCCTTTGGCCCATATATTGATTGGATTATTTATGTTTTTGGTATTAAGTTTTTTTGGTTCTTTGTAAATTTTGGATATTAATCCCCTGTCGGGGCAATTACAGGCCAAGATAATTTTGACCGATTCCTTGTCTGTGCAGAAGCTTTTTAGTTTAATGACATCCCACTCATTGATTTTTTTTACCTAACTCTTTTGTTTTAGGAGTCTTGTTTAAAAAGTCTTTTCCTACTCCCAAATGTAGGAGTGTTGGTCCTAACTTGTCTTCTAGCATTTATATTGTAGCTGATTTAATTCATAGTTCCTTGGTTCATTCTTATTTGATTCTATTGCAAGGTGAGAGATAAGAATTTAATTTCAAGTTCTGCAGAAGCCTGTCCAGTTTGTCCACTACCATTTGTTGAATAGGCTATCATTCCTCCATGTAATATTTTGACTTCCTTTGTCAAAGATCATATGCTTAAAAATTTGTGGGTTTATCTCAGAGTCTTCCATTCTATTCCATTGGTCTTCATTCCTATTTTGATACAAGTACCATGCTGTTTTTGTTACTATAGCTTTATAGTATAGTTTTAGATCTGGTATTGTGACTCCATCTGTTTCATCTTTCTTGCTTAGGAATGTTTTGGTTATTCTGGGTTTCTTGTTATTCCAAATGAATTTAAGAATTGCTTTATCTGTAAAGAATGACATTGGTATCTAGATGGAGATTGTATTGAATCTATATAATGCTATTGGAAGAGTGGCCATTTTAATTTTGTTAATTTTGCCTAACCAAGAGCATGGAACATCTTTCCATCTTCTCGGGTCTTTTTTGATTGCTTTCTTCAATGCTTGATAATTTTCATTGTATTTTATTCTTTTTGTGGATATTGTGAAGGGACCAATTTCCTGATTTCTCCTTCTGCCCTATCATTGCTAGCATATAGGAAAGCTATTGATTTATGTGTATTGATCTTATAGTCTACCACTTTGCTAAACCTGTTTGTAAGCTTAAGCAGTTTTATGGTGGAGTTTTTTGGACCTTCTAGATAAAGAATCATATCAGGAAAAGCTGATAGTTTGATTTCCTCTCTTCCTATTTTTTTCTTTTTCTTTTTATTTAGAGAGAGAGAAAGAGAGAATATCAACCGTATGTAGTTTTTCATGTGGCTTTCATTCCTCTGACACTTAGTTGTATACATAGTGCTGTGGTTTGAACCTAGGTCTTTGTGTATGCCAGGCAAGTGCTCCAATCACTGAGTCACCACTCCAACCCCTTCTTCCTATTCTTATCTCTTTGATTTCCTTCTCTTGTCTTATTGCTCTGAGAAGGGTCTCAAGAACTATATGGAATAAAATTTGTGAGTGCGGACAGCCTTGTCTTGTTCCCAATATAAGTGGAAATGCTTTCAGCTTTCCTCCCTTTTGTATTATGCTAGGTGATGATTTGTCATATATGGCCTTTACATAGTTAAGTTCCTTTGATCCCTATCTTCTCTAGAGTTTTGATCATAAACGGGTGCTGGATATTATCAAAGGCCTTTTCTGTGTCAATTGAGCTGATCATATCATTTTGTCCTTAATTCTGTTTAAATGATGTAATCACATTTATTGAATTCCATATGCTGAAACAGCCTTGTGTACCTGTAATGAAACCTATTTGATTGTGGTGAATTATCTTCATGATGTGTATTTGAATATGGTTTGCTAAAACCTTATTAAGGATTTTTGCATCAATGATCATTAGGGATACTGGTCTGGAGTCTTCTTTTTTGATGTGTCTTTGTTGAGTTGTGATATCAGAGTTATGGTTGCCTCATAAAAAGTGTTTGGAAGAGTTCCTTCCTTTTCAATTTCTTGGAATAGTTTAATAAGTAGTGGTGTTAGCTCCTCCTCGTAGGAGTGGTAAAACTCAGCAGGGAATCTATCAGGTCCTGGGCTTTTCTTCTTTGGAAGGCTTTTAGTTGCTATATCGATTTCAGAGTCTGTTATTGGGCTGTTTAAGATTTTCATATTGTTGTGTTTCAATTTGAGAATGTTGTATGTGTCTAGAAATGTGCCCATGTCTTCCAGATTATCTAATTTAGAGGAGTATAGTTTTTTTCATAATATGTTCTTATACTTCTTTGGATTTCTGTGTGATTAGCATAGATTGCTCCCTCTTAATTGGTGATTTTGTTGATTTGCTTCATTTCCATATTTCTTTTAATGATATTGACTAGGGGTCTATCAATTTTATTTATTTATTAAGAGAACCAGCTCTAAATTTCATCAATTCTTTCATTTTTTTACTTTTTTTGTTCTTAATGTTATTGATTTCAGCTCTGATTTTGATTATTTCCTGTCTTCTGCTTGCTTTGGGATTAGATTTTTCTTCCTTTTATAGGGATTTTAGGTGGAGCATAAGTTTATTTATTTGGACTTGTTCCTCATCTTTAAAATAAGCATTCAGTGCTATAAATTTTCCCCTTACGAATGCTTTCATGGTTTTCTAGAGGTTACAATATGTTGTGTCGTAATTCTCATTCTCTTCCAAGAATTTCTTGATTTCTGCTTGCATGTCTTCTTGGATCCATTCTTCATTGAATAAGGTATTATTCATTCTCTGTATATATGTGTTTTCTGTTACAATTTTCCCTGTTAATTGCTAGGATTTTATCATCATGGTCTGATAGGGTACATGGAATAATATCTACTTTTTATATTCCTGAGATTTCCTTTGTGAACTAAAATAGTTTCTATTTTGGAGAAGAATCCATGTGCTGCTAGAAGATGGTACATTCAGCCAATTTGGTGTGGAATATTCTGTAGTTGTCCGTTAAGTCCATTTGATTTATGGAGTTATTTGCGCTTAAGATCTCTTTACTGGTTTTCGGTTTTCAGGGTTTTTTTTTTTTTGTTTTATTTTTGTTTTTCTTTTTATAATATTGACATCTCCCAGTAGTATTTTGTTGAGGTCCACAAGTGGTTTTATGTCATGGAGTAATTCATCCACATTGTTAGGAGTATTGTTGTCTGGAGAGTATATATTTACTATGTTTTTATCTTCCTGTTGTATTGTTCCCTTTTCTAATATGTAGTGGCCTGCTTTATCCCTTCTGATTAGTTTATGTTTGAAGACTATTTTGTCAGAAATAAATATTGAAACACCAGCTAGCTTTCTTGGCTGTACACATGGTAGATTTTCCCCATCTTTTCACACTCAATCTGTGGATAAAATTGACTGTAAGTTGGGTCTCTTGCAAGCCATGTATTGTTGGATTTTGTTTTTTGACCCAATCTATTAATCTGTGTCTTTTGAGTGGTGCACTGAGACCATTCACATTCAATGTTAGGATAGTTATGTGGTTATAGTTCATAGTCATCTTGTTTTATTATTAAGTTCTGTGCTGTCTTGGTTGTCTATTGATAGTGTGAATCTTTATTGAATTTCTTCTGTTTGTGGGTTTTGAGGAATATTTGATTGTTTTTCTCTCTGGGGTTTATCTTTGAGGATTCTTTGTAATGCTGACTTTTGTTCATGAATTCTGCAAGTTTGCTCTCATCATGAAATGTTATTTCCCCCTCAAATTTGAAGCTGAGTTTTGCTGGGTATAGTATTCTTGGCTGCATGTTGTGGTAATTAAGACATTGTAAGATCTCCTTCCAGAATCTTCTTACTTCCTCAGTCTGAAATGAAAAGTAATAGGATTTGCTTATTGGTTTCCCTCTGAATGAGATTTGCTGTTTCACCCTTGCAGATTTTAATATTATTTCTTAAGTTTCCCTATTCAAAAGTGTACATTTTGAATATCATGTGTCTTGGGGAACTTCTCTTTTGACTAGGCCTATTGTCTGTCCTATAAGCTTACTGGATGAGCATACCTGACACTATTTTTGTTTGGGAAATATTTTCTTTATCTATTTTATTGAGAATGTTCCTTATACCATTCATTTGAATTTTTATTTCTGCCTGTATCCCAATTACTCTTAGATTGCTTCTTCCAATTTCATCCCAGACATTTTAAAAGTTCTGTTCATGTTCTGTATTTTTTTTCTTTTTTGTCATTTGTGCACTCAAGCTTGCTTGAGTCCTCATTGGTAGAGTTCTTTTTTGAAAAGCTGAGATTCTGTTTTCTAGAGAAGTTAGTCTATTATTAAATTCTTCCATGGTTCCTTTCATGTCTTTGACTGAAGATTTTGGTTCTATTACTTCCTTTTTCAGTATGTCTATTTCTTTGATAATAGAGTTTTTTGTCTCTCAAGTTTTTCACTTAGTCCCTTCATTAAATCTTCATTTAGTTTGTTGTTCCTTTTATTTATCAGCTTATTGATAATTTGTTCTAGACTTTCATCCTTCTCCCTGAACATGGGCTCCTTGCTAGGGGAGTTGTGATTTTGAGGTGAACATCTTCTGGTTTGTTTCTTCATCTTTGAAAAGCTTCTTCTGAATCTTTGAATTGGGGTTCTCAGCGTAGAAGCAATAAAAGTCTCTGGGTTCTTCTTCCTTACAAGTCAAGGGTTGGGTCTGATACCTCCTTTCTAATGACCCCTATTTTCTTCCTGAAACCTATTTCTGCCTGGAGCCTTGTTTTATTACACCTTTTGGATCTAGGTTCAGGACTCAGACTTGGTACTTGGCCAGGTTGATGGGGAGCATGCTGCGATGTTAAAGCTAAGTTGTAGTGGTGCATTGCTGAGTTCTAGGGTCCCAGAGTTGTGAGCTGGCCAGAATGTACCAACCTATGGGCTGTGCTGAGCTCAGGGATTCTTGGTGGTGGGATGGGCCCAATATATCTTGACCTGGCAGGTATGTATCAGAGCTGGTGGGGCTCTTGAGGGTGTACATTGCACCTGCCAGGGTGGAGCCAGTCCTTGGCATGCATGGATGTAGAGTGGGGTCTGTGTGGGATTCTTCTGGCTCATTAAATTGAAGTGAATACTTGCCCTGAGATCTCTATCTGGCTGTTCCTCTTTTGGTCTTTGCTGTTGGATTGGAAGTTTTATCTGGCCCCTTACTTGGGTTGGGGCATTATCTGGAAAGTCAAGTTTAGAAGCCAAATCCCTAATGTGTGAACTGTTAGTGTCCCTTAAGTTTTCCAGCTCATCATGAGCTATAGGAGATCATCAACATGAACATCCAATGCATACAATAAGTAGTACTAAACTGACTATTCAGTACCAACTATATCTATTACAATATTAAATTCCACCTGTGAAACAAATGGTAGTATTAGCCATTACTTTTGGTGACAATAGAAAAAAAATCATCACCTATGTCAGGCTGCAAAGCGTACAGTAATTATTGATTTTGGCATTCAGAGCAGTAATGGTTACACGACATTAATGATGGGGGTGGAACCAAATGATATAAACTGTTTAGAAGCCTGAGAAAGAAAGCAATGTAAGAGGAAGTTAGAGAGGAGGTTGTAATAACTGAGCATGAACAGAGAGAAAATAGAGGAAGTGAAAGATTTGCTAGACAAATTAATAAAAAGAAAAAAGAAAGGAGAAGATACAGAGGTAGCAAAGTAGAGGAAAGGTGAAAGAAATATTAAAAGAATTTGGGTGATATTATAAGAAAGGATAGATGCAAGTACAGGAAAATTTTGCAACTGGGGCACAATAGAATTTAGATACTAAATGTACAGTTCAAAATCCCAACCCTCACTAGGCAGGACAAGGATAAACATTTACATTGGAGAAAATGCTCAGCCTCTGAACCATAGCTGGCTCCTGGCAGAATTGTGGAGTAGCCTGCTCTGTAATGTGGAAAACCTCCCCCTGGACAGTCTGTTCAAAAAGACTCCCTATCTTCTTCTTTGCAAGCAGCTGAGAGACATTTTTCTCCCTTTACAAAGTGGAAGTGCAATAGGGGTGACTATAGTTGAGCCCAACGCACAGTTCCTTATAGAACTCAGCTTCTCTGTGGCAGACTGGATCACACTTTATGACTCAGCTCCTCCTCCACTCCCTTGCCAATTGGGAGTAATGGCAGTCACAGCTGCCATGTCCTGGCTGGGATGGATAAAATCCCTCTTTTCCACTTGCTGCACCCAAATCTCTGATCCTCCAAAAATCTCTCCTAACTAGCCCTACATTATGGTGATGATTTTCTTCTAAAGTCACCTTTCAGCAATGGAACTGTCCTGCCGTTTTTTCATGCAATCATGGAACCACATGAGAAGCAGCCTTCCTGCAGCTCACCATCTTGGAATCCCTGAGACAGTTTTGAGAAAAAGAAAGAAGTTTTATTGCTTTAGTACCAAAGGAGAAACATAGGGGACTCCTGTTCCAGAGGCTGTGATTCTCCCCATCCTAGAGTACAGAGGGATTTAAAAGAAGTGATTCTTTCCAAGTGTTCCCTGTGGGGGGTGAGGAGATTGTGATTTATTTATTTATTTTGGAGATGTTCATTCCTTTGATCTTCTGATTCCATCTCTGAAGTCTAAATTACTTGATTCCTGTAGTGGGCCCTGTGCTCAAAGACAGCTCAGTCTCTGGTTAGGATGGTAAAAAGGTAACACTCCTTCCCCCACAACCTCAGGTTAGGAAGAGGTAGCAAGAAAAAAGGAAAGGAAAAGTATATCCATTTAAAGATAGCCTTGGTGGGGCTGGAGTGGCGGCTCTGCAGTTACAGTGCTTGCCCAGCATGCGCAATTAGACGGGTTCAAACCCCAGCACCCTTGTACACAACTAAGTGTTGGAGCAACAAAAACCATATGAAAAACTCAATAAACAATTGATTCTCTCTGTCTGTCTCTTTCTCACTGTCCTTCTCTCCTTAAAAAATAAGTGAATAAATAAAAATAAACATAGCCTTGGTGACAGAACAGTAAGGGCTGTATTGAAAGCACAAGATGGACCACTGATACACACTCTTCCCTCTTTACCACCCCTTCTAATGAGCAACATGTGCACTTTCTTTCTGGCCTGATTACAAAAATCAGGGTGAAGAGGGGTTCTCCACACTTTTTCAGTTTCATTGTCGGTTTCTGCCCTGTAACAGGCTGATTTAATTGATTGAGACCCTGAGTTCTAGCAGTACAAAAGAGGTTCCCACTGATCACAGTTTTGTGGATGTTGGGTTCATGTCCTCTTGGAATCAAAGAATGAAACTGAGGGACATAGAGGCAAGTGAGCAAACAGAGTTTATTTAAGAAAGGATAGAAAGATAAGACTTCTCCAAAAGGGAGTCTCAGTGCCCAGGAATTAAAGAAGGTATTTGGCTCATTGTCCTTATAGTCTCTCAAAGTTCTCCCCCTTTTATTAAACATTGCCTTCCCTCCCCCATGCTTGGAAGCAGGGCTTAGAAGCTCTGGTCTGATTTAGCCTTTTGTCCTGAATCCTTTATCATCAGAAGAGATGTCTGCCTTTGGAACACCTTTGTTAGTAGATGGCTTTGTTAGCATGGGGGTCATAACAGTGTATGCTCTTTGCTCTCTTAGAAAAAATTATTGTCAGCCAATTTCCTCTTTACTGATTCCCATCATTCTGCCTACACTGACTGACTAACTTCCCCATGTCTCATTCCCCCCTCTAATTAAGGAAACTTTTACTGCTGTAAAAATGGAAATTAAGTGATCATTCTTTAGCTGCTTCAGGATTGGGTGGGGGGAGTGGAGCAAGCAGTTTGGGTTCCTTCTAAGAATGTTCAGGTTGGTTAAGGGTTCCATCATAAGGGCCCTCTGGAGTGCTGGTGGGTGTCTCCATCTTCATCACCATCAGGAGTTCAACAGATTTTAACTTGGAACAAATCAGCTGAACAATGATATTTAAAAAATTAGTCAGAATGAAATCAACAGTGAGTCTATGAGAGGAAGAAGCCAGGTTAATTGAGATTCATTATTTGACTCCTCAAAGACAAAAAGGTATTGTGATTGAGTATAGGTGTATACAAAACAGAGGCATCTAACACTGTAAACTAAGTCACATGATATATATAAAGTCAAATGATATAGTATAAAGATTAGACATCACAGGGTGAAGGGGAATGACTATTTCATTAATTACCTTAGGGTCTTGGAGGATTAGGCATCACTCCCCATTTAGTTTCTGGACTCCTAAAATGTATTGCATGGACAGTTGGAGGGCACATCACATGTAATTTTTATAAAGTCATGGGTATCCCCTTGAGGTATAGTTAAAATATAGGGACTGGATAGTCATCTTTTCAAATGCCCATGTGTGACCATGCTTTGGTTATACTCTCCTGCCAGGTAATTAAGACCAAGTTGGTCAAAACTTATCTGTACCTAACTATTGCTAAAAGTCAGCTGAGATTTACCAGGGGCATTCTTGAGGAACTTGTGAAAAGCCTCTTGGCTCTTCTACCTGTTTGCCATCTTCCAGGATCAGGCTGTTGCTAACCACATGTGGCTTTGCTTGGAAGCATCAGGGACATCCTTCTGTCCAATGACCCTACTCCTTTGCAGCATGCACATTAGATGTCTTTCCAATCTCTAGGGTCACTTGATCCCCCTGACTAGGAGGTCATGATACCCAGGGTTGCTAAGCCTGTAGAGAAGTCCCAGTGTCCCCTGAGTTTTAGCTGACCAAGGGCAAGGGCCAAAATATTAACTGTTTTCTTTAACCCTTTAACTTCCTTACATTTGTTTTCTTGATTTTGGTAGTAAACATCCAAAAGACCAGTTTTAAAAGTCCTATAGTAGGAGTACTGGGCTTTAGTTCTAATGCCAATAGTTTTACAGTTATTTACACATTTTATTTAGTTAGGATCACTATTAATACTGGAAATCAGCCTATATCCTGAGGTGGCTTGTTATTTCAGATTAACTCAGGATGTTATAGAAGTTATACTAGTGCAAAACACTCAGAAAACAGTTAAAAGGTTTTACAAGAAAACTGCAAAATGAAACACAAGGGATATTTAGTTTGTATAATAGTTATGAACCAAGAACATTTAACATGAATCAAAAGCTAAGAGAAATTTTAACCCTCTCCCTATTGAAAAAGTAGCAAAATACCTTTATATTACAAATTGTCAACCCTCAAATCAGGCTGTCCCCATTGTCCTTCAAAAACACTTTCAAATTTCCATCCTACTGTAAAGAGAAACACAAAATAATATATAACACTGTGACAGCTTATTTTATCCAATTATAAAATATTAAATGGCATAAATAAATCCCTAAAATATATATTGCTTCTAAGTCTGAAAAAAGGCTATTGTTACAGACAACCTTAGTTTGGAAACACCCAGCTTGATAAAGTGCTTCCCTAAGCTTTACATTAAAGAGGCATATACCTAGAAGACATGAATTTATCTAATACACAAAAACCAGTTAGTATCAATTACACAGGTATCCTTATATTAACTAGGTTTAACTTTTAAAGTACGTATTTAGGAAACAGTGTTAATGATCAGAAATAGAATTATCATTTGACGTATAAATGTACCTTATTTACATGACAATTAAATAATTTTGTAGTTAAATCAAACAGATATAAGCCAGGTTTGTAAATGGAAGACTGGCTCTTTTATAACATATAAAATAAAGGATATTATTTACCTTGTCTGTAACCCAAGATAAATTTCTACTCCACAAATTTACATGATACTTAAATAAGGATCAAACAAATATTTTGTTTTTAAATGTATTTCTAGTTACATATATTAAGGTGTCAGTTATAATAACCTAAAACAAAAGTTGCTTATTTAATAGGTTATAGAGCTATCATTTAAAAGACTTTACAACAGTTACAAACACTACTAGACTTAGTTTACTTTTGTAATAAAGCATAACATCAGAATTTTCTTGATAAATAAAAACAAATCAATGTTTTAAGAGATCCTTATTACTTTAACACATAAAGAGTTAGATTTTCATTTTGAAGAAGTACATTAATATTTGACCTTAGGGGAAAAAAACTTAAAATACTTTGATTGATTGTGTTGACTACAGAAAACTTAATCACAAACAAATTTTGAGATTTATCCTCCACAAACCTTGTGTAATTTAGACACTCTATAGCTTGTTTACTTTCTTATCTAGAAAAATTTTCTTTTATTTTAATTTCCATGCCAAAGTATATTTCCATACCTATACTTTTTTAATCTCTTTTCTACTTGTGATGCTTTCTGATGGATATGAAAAATTATCAGAAATCACTCATGTGGGCCAGATAACCCCATAATCACTGTTTCAAAATCTACTGACTCAGGACCTTATTAGAATCTATTGACTCTGGGCCCTTATCAGAAAAATCACACTCTACTGAAACTCCTGTTTTAACAAGAAAACTCAAACCTTCACCCCTCCCCCCTCATTCCTTCTATACCTACCCCAGGCTGTAAGCAGCAAGTGGATCCCAGACTACACTGGGCCCTCCTCTGCAGCTTTTTCCTGAATAAACCTGTGTTACTGTTGAACCTCTTTTGTTTCCTCCTGACTTCCTCCTTCCAATTCTGCCTTATTCTTCATGTATCTCTTTTCTTCCCCTTCATAGAAGATTTAAGATTCAGAGCACCCTCCAAGTTCACTACAGCTACATGGCAACTAGTTGGTGAACCAAAATCAACCCCCTCCCAGAGTGAAATTTTTTACAGCCTATATGAATGGAACAAGAGCTTTTCTCAGTTCTTTATTTCTGTGCTCTGGAAACCTCATTCTTGTTTCTCCCTTCTTTCTTTCTGGCCAGACCTCCAGATCACAGACTTATTCTCCATTTTGTTTCCACATGGAACACTGGTCATATTGATCATCTCACCAGAGAGGTAAGACTCAGGGTCTCTTTCAGAGGCACCCTGCTAGAAACTCCCTCATTTCCAGACCTTGGGGATCCTCACCTTGGTTTCAGAGTTGGGGATGCCTGCTTGCTTGCTGGTGATCTGGCTTTGCCACCGGGTGACAAGGAGTAAATGGAGGACGCTTTGCCTTCTCCTTTCACCTCTGTCACACCTCTCCATTACTCAATGACCCAAATTCGAAATTTGGAACCTTTGATCCAAAAATACTGAATATTAACTGATCATGATAACTTCCTACAATAAAATGACATATGGTCTGAACTGCAACTGATATTTCAAGGTTCCCACCAAGGAAGGTTCTTCTGACCTTCCCTTGACCTTCACCTGACTGGTCTCTCTATCTATCTATCTGCACCACCTCTCCCTCTGTCAGCTCCAGTAAGGACCATTCACATTGCTGACATCATATCCACCACTGGCCATAACCTATTGGGTGAGTGATTCCCTCTGACTTTCTCTCCACCAGAGTACTTGGGGGCTCTCCTCAATCCATCTTTTCCTGTGTGAGCCAGATCCCCCATGAGGCACTCCATTGGGGTGCCTTCCTAGTCATCCCCAGACAATGGGTCTCCAAGACACAGTTAAACCTGAAAGACTGGTGTTACGCGTAAGGCAGTAATAATCACTGGCCTAAAAATGGCACATTTAACTTACAAATTCACAAAGATATTTTAAAACTCTTCATCACAATGGCAAATTGTCTGAGGTTTCCTATATGTATACCTCCACTCTAGGACTGGTACCTCTACTTCAGACCTTCTCTCTGCCCAAACTTATCAAATTTTTATATTTTTGTCTTCAATGAAAATCCCCAGAAGGCATCCCTCTTTTGGAACCCCTCCCTTTTTGGGAATTTTAGTTTCTTTCTATTACTTTAAATCTTGTTACTTTGCTCTGTCTGTTCCTGTATCCATGAATTTCATTCCTCAAATTTACAAAACAGAACTCACCCAGCCACACTCTGTGTTACATTTTTTGGATTCACCCAGAATCTTCAGAAGGGTGAGTGAAACAGACAATTGCTCTATCACTTTTATTCCAGGAGTTCTCTACTTCATTTTATAAACTCTTTCTATCAAAAATACTGGGCCCATCAGCCACATGGCTTCTAGACTCAAGACTCAAGGGAAATGCTTTCCTGGAGTGAGACTTTGCCTGAACAGAAAGAATGTTAATCTGATTTTTCTTCAGTTTCTTCTCATGGCAATCAACTCAATGAAGAAACTGAGGTCTCTCTTAGAAGCACCCTAACTCTCTGGCCAGGGATAGTCCCTGGTGTGAATGCTGGATCACTAGAGATGGCAGAAACCAATCAATTGCATGCAGAAGCTACATCTCCACTTTAATCTCCTTTCATAGCTTCTCACCTGATGGAAGAGAGAGGTCCTCACATGGCAGTTTCTTAGACAATATGCTAAAATAATTTCTTAGCGTAATCTAAGGACTCCTAAGGCAGAGTTCTACCTGTTAATCTACCAGTGAGTGAGTCACTCATTTCTGTTCCTCTTTCTCTGCCTTGTAGCAACCTCCACCAGTGTTAGGGGACAGACATATGTGACTGGTCAGAACACAAAAATTAGAGAATAATTCTATCAAATAGATCCACTGAGCTGACCCCACATGCTTTCTTTTCCAAAAGGCAACTTACCTAAAGGGACCCTGCCTGATCTAAGTGAACAGACTATGTCACATTCCTCAGCAAATTACCTGATATCTGCAGAGGAAATGCAGGCCCAAACTAATGTTAAATGGAGGAACCCAAATTACCCTGAAGAAGACTTTTGAGACCAGATCCTGAAACTCAGAGAGATAAGGATAATTCCTCCTAACCAGAATCCAATTAGAACTGGTCAGCATGGGTCAAAGTCACCTAGTGTTGCCATGGCAGTAAGGACTTGAAAGTCTGATGTCTTCTTGCTTTCAGTCAAAAATTGAAGTGGACCTGGGAAGGACTGTAAACTTCTCTGGGGTTCTCCCAAATAAACCTATGTCATTGTTGAGCCACCACTCTCCTCTCTATTTCCTTCATTTAGCACTTTCCTTACACTTTCTTAAATCTGCATTTTGAAACAATCCTTATAAATCTCTGAATTTCCAATTACTCCTCCTAATAAGATCAAATACTTTGTTATTTACATGTGCTTTTAATCAAAACACAGCTGATACCTTTTATACTCTTTGTATATTGAATTTAGTTTACTCATAAGACCAAGATATCAGACAAGTGTAGATAAACAGCACAAGCCATTCTCCCCTGCTGAAGAAAAATCCTACAAGCAATGAATATTACAGTTCAAACATCTATAGAAACCAAAACTCTATTGATTGACCACCTAGAAATACAGGTGGGCTAATTATCTTAAACACAACTTTACTCTAATGTTTAACCAATTTAAATTGAACCCCTTTCAAAGCATTTAAGTCACATAAACTAAAAGTCCTTTGGATCCATTTTCTTTTTTTAAAATTTAAATTGCAGGTGCTCATTTATAAGCTGATGTAGTACTGATACAGGGGTTTTGAGATGAGGCCAAATTCTCTGCTCCTTCTGGTGAATGGAGTCTGGGCTGATTGCAGATTCTGCAGTCAAAAATATCCCATTTTTCAGTGTTTACAGTTACTCCCAGTTAAAACTGGGAATTTGGGGTGGCTGCAGGTTTCTGCAGCCAAAATGGTGTTAGCAGCTCCCCAACTAAGATCTGGGTGTTTCCCTGCTACTGTTGAGCAGTGGGTTGCAGCTCTTGGTGTGGAAATACACCCCAGGAATTCAGCACCAATATTCTGGGTTCTTGTCTCAAGAATTTCAAGAATAGAATCCAATGACAACCACAGAAGGGAACAGTAAAGGAGTAGGATTTATTTAAGGAAGGAGAGAAGTCTCTGTAAGGTAGAAAGGTAGTGATAGCAGGATACCATCTGATGTGTGTTAGGACAGGGTTTATATTGGTTTGGTATGAGCCTTGATTAAAATTCATGTAAAGCAGGCATTGAGAAAAGCACTAACATCATTGTTTAAACTCTATCTATGTAAAATGGGCATTGAAATTAAGCACCAAATCACTGGTTAAGATATGTGCAAAACTGGTAGCAAATATTTCCTACTTCCCATCTCTGTCCGCCCATACTTCTTAGTTTTCCCATCTCTGGGATAAAGGAGCTGCTCCCACAGGTGAGCCTTGTGGCCTTTTGCATTTGAACACCCTGAGCTTACCCATTTATCACTCTCTAATGGTTAGCTTCTAAGTGTGATTGGATGAGGCCCACGGTTCTGACTACCTAGCAATTTTACTATGTCTCCTAATCTCTCTCATTCTTCACTTTGAAGAAGTATCCCTACCTGCTGTTAAGGCAGGTCATTTAGGGAAGGCAATGACCATTAGGGAAAGGGGTCAAGAGCATTCTAGCTACTTCCAGCTGATAAAGGGGCATTGAAAATGGACAGCAGTCAGGGAGCCTTCCTCAGTGTCCTATATAAAAATGTCCCAATGGAAGAAATCAGGCAGGTAACTAGCAGACATTTTCTTTCCTTTTGCAAAACAAACTAAGCTGCACAATGATATTAAAATTTATATTTTTCTCAGGTGGTCAAGAAAATGAGGCACATTTCTTGGGCATTTGTGGTTTGTGCAGGCTGGTGGTGGACCTGGCATGACCTGAGAAGGAAGCTCCCACCTGAATGTAGGGACATCTCCCTTAATGAGAAACTCATCTCCCCTTTATTTATATCCTGATGGGTTTATTCCTGCCTTACCAGCAAGGATGAAAAGATCTGTGTTTGCCACTTGCCAAACACCTAAGAGAATATTTAGTGGCCATTTACTGGTACTCCCTTGGCCATTATCCAAATACAATGCACCACAATACAAAAGCAGCCTACAGTCAAATGTGATTAGTTCAACCTCAACCTACTCTTGAGGCCAAATCCTCCCTCTGAATAAAATAATGAGCTAATGAAAAAAAAAAAAAAAAAACAACCAAAAACCCTGTCTCTTTGACTAAGGGGCATCTTCCTGATCTGGTGGTCAACAGTTCTGCCTTTCCTTCTATGACCTCTGTCTAGGTCCTCACTCAGCGTGGAGGATAATAACTTCTTGATGACTATTTAATCTAAGGGAGGATATTTGCCAACAAGTTGTACCTTTAAAATCTGCCTCACATTGTTTCCCCTCGCCTTGACTTCTCATATTCACAGGCCCATAATTTTATATTGAATATATTATATTGAATATATTATATTCAATTTGAAGTGGGAGGAAAGTTTGTTACTGCTCTGGGTGATATCCCCACTAGAGAAAATAAACAATTTGGCTCCCTGAACTAAGAAAGATGACAGGTGGTTTTTTCCTGAGATAGACATTTTTTATTTCTTCCTGCCAGTTGAGGGGGTTACAGAAGAAAAAGTGCTAAATCTAGGGAAGCTCTATCTTGGCAGTCTCCTGCAATGAGTCCCTGTTTAAGAGGTGGATATTAGAGACAGAGAGATTAGAAGAATTTCTGAAGAGGGAGAGACTGCTGGGCTTATGTGTGGGATTAATGGGTCATCTCTTTCCCAAAGACATTAGATCAAGCGAAGGCTTTGTCTCACGATCCAAGATTTATTAGGTGAGGGTGTACTCTACTATCAGGTCGAGTCAGTCAGAAGCAAAGAGAGACAGACAGTGGTTGATGCTGGCACCCCTGAGGGCTGTTGGGGCCAGACTCAGGACATGAGACTTTCTATGCAGTACTGGAGAGTCACCCGGTTCAGCTACCTTCAATTGACTCATGCACTAACTTTCTCCTACAGAAAAGAAACAGGAGCATGTCAGGACTGACATCCCCAATGCATAGGTGAAGGAGAATCAGTCCTACTTGCCTGGCAAACCTGTCATCTGAGTCTTAGGACTGGCAGCCAGGATAATAGGCTAAATGGAGGGGACTTAGGCCCCTTCTCATTAATCACTCTATATTAAATATCCCTTTTTTGATGGCTAGAGTCCAATTGGCTAGGGAAGGGAGTGGTTAGGAGGAACAAGCATTGGAGGAAGAGCTCATTTGGCTCTTACAGAGGTGTTTGTTTTGGGGGAGTTTATTCAGCACCACTGAATTGACTGGTTATTTGTAGACAAGTCTTAGCAGCATATTCCTCAACTTTATTGAGTAACTGAAATAGTAAACACTATTGCCCCCAGGTTACAGTTCTAATTAGACAAAGGACACATCTATGAAAGATGTAGGATATTCTTTTAGTGTTTTTAGGAACTATTAACAGAATATATAATCTTTGATAGCAAATCACAGAAATACTTAAGCAAAATTTATAGAATATTGAAGATAAAATTAGGTAACAGTAACAGTTTATTCTAGCTGCCAATCTTCCTTTGGCCTATGTAGTAATACAAGTTAGGATGGATTCCAAGGATGTAATGTTAAATATTTTAGAAGCATAGATCTGACTACATGCTCATATTCATAGAATGCTAAATCATAATCAATATGATCACTTTAAAATATACACTTTTAATTGCCAAATTAAAAATAAAATATTTAATTAAACTTCCTCCTGATATATTTCAGATCAGAATAAAAAGACACCAAGAATTTTATAAAAACTCCTACCATTTGGACTTTCTTCAACATCACATAATGATTTATATTTGAAATTGTTGTCTCTTTCATGAATTTACTAACAAATGTGTTCCCTCATAAAGAATGTTTTATGTGTTCATCCTAAAACAAATAATAAAATATTTTAGAGAAATGGTTTCAAAGCATTTAATTATTTTGAAATGCAAAATAGGATATATAAGCTCTTTAGTTTTGTGGATAAATTTGTTGTTTGCCACAATTCAATCAATTGCATTCATTTTTCTTGCAAAAGAAACACTCTAGTAAACAGTAAATAGCTCATTTTAACATTGAAAAGGTTACAAAACCCACCATGCTGTGCTATAAAGAAACATTTAATTTTGTAAAAAAGAAAAACAGAAATAATTTTCACCAACAATTACTACAATTTCCTTGCAATGTCAAAGAGGTTTTTTTTTTCACCTTTGAAAATTATATTTATTAACTCATATTAGTTGTACACATGAATGGGTGCCTCTGTGAGATTTTCATATATATGTATACTGCGCTTTGTGAATTCATCCTCTCTAATGCCATCTCTTGTCCAGGGAGATTTTTGAAATAACTTTTTTCGTTAATATGATAAATGTTTATCCCTGCTGAGGTTAGTCAGTGTGGTGGAGTGTCATACAGAGAAAATGTATTGGTATTTTAGTTGAGGAAATGGGCTCTATATTCCTGAGAAATGCAGCTGTAAAATTCTAAAAGTAAATTGAGCTAAAGGAATTTCTTCCCACTACCCATGTCAAACAAGTGAGAGGTATATTCAATTGGTGTTTGAATCATTTATAACTGGCTATTGTCATGATGTAATGAACCCTTTGCAATTATAGTCAGCTTTTTCATTAGCTTTTCAGACTTAATTTCAGAAAATGAATTCATATTTAAAGCTCGGAGCACCTGGTCTATGACTAAGCCTTGCATCCGTATAAACAATTGGATTATTTGATGAGAGAAGCATGCTTCTGGATTTAGTTGGCATTTTGTGACGATAACGGCTAATTGCTAAATGGCTTGGCTGGTTTGAAACACTGACAATCCTTCCATGTATATATACAATCTCTTTTTAGCTATAGATATCTTACTCTTTATTGAGTGTGAATTTTCCAACTTGTTTCATAGCTTAAATTACATAGAAATTTAACAGAGCTTATAGTAGTTTTAGGAACAAAATGTGAGTTTTCAAAGTTGTTTCAAAGCCTAAATGAGAGAAGATTTTATTGGAGTAATTTAGAATAGACTTTAAAACATAGGGTCTAAGGTTGCTCCACAGTTCTAACCAATGCAATCATAAGAATAAGAAGGATATTAATAGGCCTTTAAAAGAGGTAAACTAATTAATGTTAATACTAAGTGTAAAGCAATGCGTTGCAGCTTGGACATCTGAAATTCTACCACTTCCATGAGAATGCTGAAAAGAAAACTCACATAACCTGGTAAGAAAAGCAACTTCTTTACTCAAAGATAGACAACAAAGTATCCAAATGAAAACCAAATGAAAATTGATTGTATCTCTCTCTCTCTCTCACTGTCCCTCTGTCTTAAAAATACAACACAGCAAGGGACAAGGAGAGGCTAAAGTTTAGGGTTTAGGGTGAGCTAGTCCCCCATTGCTCACAACAGTTTTCCAGGGTGAATGGAATTCTGCCTAGTATGCCCTGCCCTGTGATACACTGCAGCAAAGGCATCCCAGAAGCCATATGCCCAAGTTTTATGCCCCAGGGATGCCAGGGGACCATTAGACTGAAACACTACAGGAAAACATTCTGCTATAGGAGAAACAGGAATAGACTTCACTCTTCTTACCACCCCTTCCCTGTGTCAGCATATTGCCTTCTTTGCACACACCCAATTATATTGAGATCTGCAGGAAGGAAGGAGAGGGTTCAGACAGTCAAAAGCATGTAATGATTTTCACTAACATGGGGGGAAAAAAAGAAAAATTGCAATTAACTGAATAAGAGGAAAAAGTATTATAAAGAAAAATTCATTTGAATTTGCAATTGAAGTTGAATAGGTATAACTGAATTCCTGAGAGGTAGTTACAATGTGAGCAAAAGTCCGGACAAAATAGAAAAGGTTTTAATGTTAAGTAAACAGTCTTGTTAGCTGGAATGTAGTGCAAAACAGAAGGTTAACAATTAAGACTGGAAAAACAAATTGGGGAAATATTATGAAAATGCTAGAAAGCTGTCTTACGGTTGTTTTACTGATTAGGTATTATGAGTACTGAATAATCCTACTAGGAGACTTCTGTGAGTATAACAAGGTTTTGGAAATGTCTTTTGATTTTTTGTAGGAAGAATCATACAAAGGAGAGGAAAAGGCAGGGAAAATTGCCCTTGAATACTTCAAGATAAGAAAGGAATAGGAGCAGCAAAAATAGGTGAAAACATTTTTTAAATGAAAATTTGGAGATTTGATATACAGTCTAGAAGCTAGCTGGATACAATAAATGAAGGAGAATAGAGAATAAAGTTTAACTGGAGTGTTTCCATCCTGCCTGGCTGAGAGAAAATCAGTCACAACAGAAATTTAAAAACCAGAAGAAGAAAGAGAACCAGTTGGAACCTATCTATACCTATATCTATATATATACATATATATGTATGTATATATGTATATATATGTACATATATATGCACACATATGTGAACAGATATCTATATACACACAGAGACACACGTACACATGCACACACATATGTATACACATATATCCATAAGACAATGAATGAGGATAAAATAAAATTTTATATATTTATGCGAAATTATCAATATAGGAAAAAAACCCATAAACAGGAGGGGGATGGTACAGGGGAGGTTACGACACAATCACTCTCTCCTTTGCTTTTCACTGCCTATGGTCTTATTAGACTTCCAAAAATATGATTTTGAGCCTCATTTCATCTATTTTTGTCATCCTCTCTTTTTTTTTTAAAATAGAAACAGGTGTACTCCAGTATCTATTGACTCCCGTCTTCTAAGTATCCAAATTCCCTTATTTGCAGGATCAATAAGCCCAACTCTTCCCTGCCCACTGCCAAATTCTTCAGCTTCCCTTGCAACTGCTGCTGTTATCTAGCAGTTTTACCAGCAAGGTAAAGGCAGACATTACTATAGGAGCCCTTTAAAAAGAATTCATGAATTTGATATAAATCTCATTTATGTTTTGTTTTCTTTCTTATGAAATGTCAACTTGATGGCTGGATCCCTGACGGTAATCTTACAAGTGTGAAAATGAGGGTAATACCAAAAAATGGAAATTAAGGTGTCAAATGGAACTGCTCACAAGCAAAGAATTTTGAAGTCACAGCCTCCATCCTAGCTTTCCTTCCTTAACATTCCTAGAAATAACACTATCTTTAAAATTGTATTGAAACCATTCTTTTAAGCAGAATGCAATTTCTAACTGATAAAATCAATTCATTGTATTCTTAATTCTATTCAATTTAAATATACAAGCTTAATACCATCATGGACATTTCAAGGAAAAGAAATTTTAACGTGTCATGCTGGGCTGCATAATTGGTGTGACTTAACAATTCATGTTGAACTTTGTGTAGATTTTAAAACAAGGTGTGTTTTCCAGATGACAGACTTATTTATCACTTTAGTATTACTTCAGGTTTCTGTTCTAATTGTCTCATGTTGATAGGAGCAAGCATGTATTCCATGTTGGCAACCCTACCATCAATCATGGGTACCAGATGAGAAAGCATAGCATCTTTATTCCCTTAATTCTGTATTCCTACCATGCTGCGCTGCTTCAGTGTGAAATGCATGCTGATCTATTAGGGGGTGAAAAAAAGCCAACATGATTAAGTAGTGATTTATATCCTTTGAGATCAACAACACATAGAAAATAGTAACAAATGGAGGATCTAGTGGGACTTAGAAACATTATAGTAAAACTACACTTATCTTGTATAATTTATCATTCTTGACTTCATCCCTTATCTTATTCTCGCTGCACAATAATCAGTGATGGTCGGTTCCCCCCAAAAGTTTAATTTACATGGCTTATAGCATTAGGACAAAAATGCAAATTTTGCTTTTAGAAAAAAATCCAACATTCTCATATTTTGAAATTTATGATATTAAAATATTCAAATTATATGGAGAAATTAAAGAAGTCCAAATTATACCACAAGAGTGTTTGCCTTGATCATCCAAATTTCTCAGCCAAAGAGAGAGAGAGAGAAGAGAAAGAGAGCTGGTTTATTATCATTTATATGATTTTGATATATGATTGATATATGTATATATTTTTAATTTTTTTTATAATATACATAAAGAAATGTTTAAAACCATTAGCAAAAAAAAAAAAATTGGTTTGCCAGACCAACAGATATTTACTTGTTCTTTTCTGGAAATGTCACAATTTTTTGCACTCATTCTCCACAACATCAGTGAATAGTTATGTTTCCACCACCAGTTTTCATACCTCATCAATTTCAACCAATTATTTGGGCATCCTTCTCTTTTCCATAGCTGGATTTAGGCAAAGACTTATAAAACCAATCTATCCAATTTTAACAGAACATTTCCCAGGAACCTCTGGGAAAGACTCCTAGTATGTCTTTGAAAATAAATATTCCCTTAAATTTTGGTGACCATTTGCATTTCTGGCTCGAATTCATACAGGTTTTCTGTGGCCTTGTGAATTACTGGACTATAAATACACCCATGCTAAACATGCAGCACAGATTTTTGTTGTTGTTTTGTACCAGGAATTGAACACAGGGATGCTTATTTGCTGAGCCACATCCCCTGCCCTTTTTAAAAAAATTTTTTCATATAGAATCTTGCTAAGTTGCTCATGGCTTAAGTTGCTGAGGAGGCTAGGTTTAAACTAGCAATCCTCCTGCCTCAGACTCCCAAGCCACTGGGATTATAGATGTGCACCAACACACCTGTCTCCAGCACAGATTTTTTTTAATAGAGAAAATCAAATTTATTTTGTATTTCATATGGCCTTTCTTGCTCCAACACTTCATTGTGTACATGGTGCTGGGTTTCCAACCTCCTTCCTTGCACATGCCAGGCAAGTGCCATAACCACAGAACCACCACTCCAGCCCTTCTAGCATAGATTTTTAAAGGTACATTGGTCCTTAATGAAAACTTCAGCTGTTAAATTTCAATCCTGGAGATGTCTATCTCTAGTCTTCTTGTTTCATAGCAGGATATTTTATTATTGTTTGTAGAGTTATTTGTTACTTGCAGCTAAATGCAGACTGAACAAAAACATTCAAGAAATGTCTATTGATATATATCTTTAATAATGTAATTATTGCTGCCATATTTTACCTAACTTTTAAAATGCAAAATAAATACATTTCCTATTTAGTATTATTTTAAGGGAACTAGTGTGATCTACTTTGTAATTTCACTATTGTTATTAACTGCTGTCTCTTGAGTGCTAATTATCTGAAGTTAAGAATTCAGATTTCTAAGCACCACACCAAAACTAATGCATCAGTATATTTTGAGGCATTGACAAAGATTTTTAAAACAAAATGAAACAAAAACACTTCTAATTACCTTGATTATTTCAGAGAGAATGATAGGTATGCAATGAACTTTCCGGTATTTCAAAATAATTTGTTCACCTTTGAATTTTCTCTGTTAAATGAAAAACTCTTGGAAGAATATTGTCATGATGGTTATTCCAAAAACTTCAAAATTTTATTTTAAAAGTAGTGTAATTTTAAAGAGGTAGCTCTTTTTCATCCCAAACATATTTATCTGTCTCTTATACTAAAACACATTAACAAAATTAGAATCAGCAACAACAGCTTCAGAGATTTGGAATTACTTTTCACTGCCTTAACAGATTTAACGTTATATATAAATAACGTTCTATATAAATTCCAAGCAAACCGAATTTGTACTACCTTCTTAATAAATAAATGGAACTCAAATTTTAAAGTTAGTATTTAGATTATTACAAATGACACTAATAATGCAGTTCCCAAAGAAAATAGATTCCTATGTTACAGAATCAATTTTGACCATGGGTATTATGGAGGCTTCATATTGACAGCAATTATTATTACCTCTCTTGACCCCACGGCTTCAGAGCAGAAGATAGGCCATTGTATTAGAATAAAGAAGGAAGGAAGGAAGGCAGGAAGGAAGGAAGTCAGTTCCCCCTAAGTGACTATAGGAGTGAGCTTTCTGATTGGAATTTGATTCCAGGCCTAAGCTGCCTGCTGATCCTGAAAACTGTAAGGATTTGAGTATGGAAAATTATTCACCACAATAGAAACATACTCATTTGTTTTTATTTCACTAAGTTACAGTTACAGGCTGTTTCAACATTTGCCATTCCCAACATGCTACCTTTTCTATTGACAATCAAGCCAGCATAGCTGCTGAAGAAAAAAGACCACTAAAATTGTAACTAAGAATGCAAATAAACCATTTAAAATGACAGTATATGACCGGCTGTGACAGAACAACTGCAGCATCACATTCTGTCTTTGTGGACCTTTTCTAAGAAGAATTTAATATGGAAATATGTCAGTAAGATTAAGAATAGAGCACACACTTAATGTTTAATATTGAAGATGCATGAAACAATGTGTTCATGTATTTGGTGGTTATATTTCACATTAGATTTTATGTTTCTATTTTTTAGTATTAACATATGAAACAACAACTTTGTGCAGCTGTAATAACTTAGCCTTTCAAGATTTCTTCTGCAACAGTGATAAATTTGTTATTAAGGACATGATTCTATTGAATCATCAACAGAAAATGTGCTTTTGTACTGAAATTTGTAATCAAGATTATTTAAGCATAAAATATGCTAAAAACCCATAGTATTAAGTAAAAATACAAAGGTGCATTTTAGTATAAACATATAAAAGTGTTAAATTTACTTAAAAGAACATCATTACTATATTTAAGGCAATCTTCATAAAGTTAGAACAATTTTTTGTACTTTGTTCAGCAAAGTGAGATATATTAGCATTGGGCAATACTCTAAGTTCATTAATGGAAATATAAGAGTAGAAGTTGCAATTTACTTTTATGTAGTATAATTTTTTTAACATGTCCTAAAAAAGAGATAAGATTTCTTTCTTGTGTTTATCTGGATCATATCTCCTGAGTAAACTTAAAGATATTAGTTATACTCTGGCACATAGTGCCACACAGAGACAGAGCATAAACATTTTTTGAGCACTCAATTATTTTGTGGATGATCACAAATAGAAATTAAATTTAGTACCTAAGTCTATGTTAATCATGCATAGATATTTCTTTTTAGTTTTCACTTAAAATCTGATATAAGAGAAGAGTTTTTAAAAAGTAGGGCAATAAAATTAAAAAATAATTTAGAGCTCCTTGGTGATGAAATTGACATTAAATTACACTATTTACACATCAAAGATCTGATTAACATAGGTTACATATACCAATTGACAGCACCAGCATGTAAAACAACTAATAAATCATCATAAACTTATTTTACCTGAACCCCTAACATTATTAGCATTGTGAATTTATCATTGATTAATTTAACAAATTCCACATATGACAACAAAAAACCCTTGATTTTCTGATTTACAGTGTAATTGAACATAATCACTAGAAATTCACATGGAAAACCTCAATGTCTTCAGGCCACAAATGTACTTTTCTTCTTTCTGTGCTTGCAGTCTTTAAGGTTGCCATTGTGATATCCTCAATCCTGGATGTTTCAATAAAGATCCTCTTGATAAGGAAGCTGTTTTTCCCAAAGTCAACTATTTACAATCCCATCATACAAAGTTTCCTTCTAATATAGTCAATTTGCCTGCCTGCTCAGGGCTCTTTCCTACTACTGACCTCCTCTCCTCACGTCTGAATCTCTAAGCACTTTTGCTTAAGCGATGGGGTAAGAGTATGGACACTGATGTTTAGAATTTTTTCCCCAAATTTTGTATACCTTTTAAAACTGAAATCAATATGATTTGTTGAAAAGCAAATGCACAAGAAAGAAGGACCAGGGATACCAAGTTTCATGGTTTTTGGAACACAGAACAATGGAGTAGTAACCTTTTCAGGAGTAGAGATACTGAGACTGCAGGAGCACGATTGGTGGGGAGAAGAGGTGAGAAAAATGAATTTTGAGATGAAGATTATGTAAGTATCTACAGGTTTCAGTTAAGATGTTAAGTATGTGAGTTGAAGTAAGAATGCAATTCATCTCAGATGCTCTCCACCAAAAGCTGAGTTCCTGTTTTAAGATGAAGAAGGTAACCAGAGAAGAGCCATCATAAGTGTTCCATTCTAAAACCTTGCTCCAAGTAAATTTTCTCATTTGATCTTGGACCAAAATAATTCTAAGGCTATTATTTCCCAAATTAACAGTATGGGAGAAGGAGGCTCTAAATTTGGTAGCTATTTTGTCCTTTCAGATAACAGACAAATTGCACACCGTACATCTCTTATTGATGGTGGAAGTGCTTCAAATCAAGGTGCTTGTTAGGGCAAGTCACTGTCAGGTTTAGAGTGAAAAACATTTTGAAGAGCATTTTTTTCCTTAATTTTTCTCTTTACTAAGAATTTTATTTCCCTTATCTGGGTCACAACTGACTTCATGTTTCTACAACATTTTCTTTTTATATGAACCAAAATGACAGAGCAGCTTCTCCAAATTGTCACAGCTTTATTTTGTGTTCATTCTGATTTTTACCTTGTGAATTATACAAGAAAACCATCACTAGTTTAAATTTTATATTAATAGATTCTGAACTCAACAATAACAAAAAATCTTCAAAACAGCATATTTTACTATATTCTTCTGTTAAGTGAGGGAAATCCCCATTCTGCAGTGGATTGTATGGGGTCAGAGTGGGTCAAGTTTCTTTTGTGTCTTTTCTTTCCAGAAGTCAGGATGAAGGAGCACCTGTTATATTAGGCAATGTTCTTCCAGTGGAGGGGAAAAGCTGGATGGGAAGGGACAGGATGGAGCCTGTAGCTTATGATGTATCTACTACAGTCCACTGAGGGAATCAAATCACGTGATCGATTCCAAAGTCAGCAAGGTAGAGAACATGCACCCCCAGTGAAGTAGGGCCAGGATGTAGAAACAGTCAATCATTGTGAACAAATAATACATTTAATCTGCAAAATCTAACTTTTATAATCTACTTATTTCTTCTGTTCTATAAATAAAATCACCCATAAAGAAAATATTTTCAACATTTTTTTCAGGTTGTATGTACCCTTCCTTCTCATGTTTACTTCTTGGTTTAATACCTAAAATAATATATTTAAATAAATTCTATTTCAATTACATATTCCTCTTATTATGAATGAGTAGCTGGAAGATTATCTATTCTGTTTTTCTTAGTAGTGGCCTTTTGCTATGTGTATGCTGTTGTGTAGTGCTCATGTCCCATTGGACAGCATCTTTGTGCAGATTGGAAGATCCTTGGTACATTATCTTTCCAGAGATGTTGTTATGCATCCATGGTTGTCAAGAGAGTTTTTCACAAACAAAAAGGACTATGGAATCCAACAAAGAGAATAAAATGTTGAAGTGCATAAAATAAAGTAGCAGAAACAAGTTAGATGTGACTTTCTCACCGATGGAATCTCTTGATGTTTTTATGTAGTGTTGTAGAAAAGCTTATCATTCCAAGAGAGAATTCTAAAATCTTTCTATTTTTGAAGTAAAGAAAAAGCAAAGATTATATGAAGGGATGAAACCTTTCTTTGTATTCCCAACAATCACATATTTTTAGATGATACTGAGAGGGGGAAAAAGCCATTAGAATAAGAAGCAGAACTTAATTCTTTGGATTTGGATAGGAAGGTTATTTCTCTTTTTTACTTACATTGAGAAGGATTTATTGAGAATGCTTTATATCATACTTTATGTTCAGAATAGCCAGATATACTAAAAAATAAGATGAAAAAATTTTAGAAGAATAATGAAAACTTTACCATTACTATAGTTAGTACTAACTAATCATGTGTTGCTTTATTTCAAAATTATTTTAAAAAATGTTTTACACCTTCTGAAGTTGGTCTCAATTGTATTTAACCATTGGCTAATCCCTCCTGCTTAAGTTCAAGAAAAGCGTTTTACTTGAGATACAGGACATATAAATTGGATGTGAAAGTGTGTACACAGATATATGTATATATTAATATATTTTAATCATATATTCATAGACACATATATGCATATGTATTGTATATATTCATAAGGATGAAACTATAGTATTTTATATTCTGATATTTTTAATATTTTCTATTAAAAATAAATGGTCATGACTTAATGAATTGATTTCATAACTTGCCTTTATGTGAAATGTTGATTTAAATCACTTGTTTCACTTTTAGATAATAAATTAAAAGATAAAAACCAAGGAGAAAAAAAACATGTAGACAGAATATAATTGTATTAATTAATATTGAGTATATGAAGAAGGGCCAGAGAATCAGTTTTGGCTTTTAAACAGATATTAGACTCAAACCATGTAGCAGAATTGTCTTTCAGATCCATCACTGTTGCCTTGGGGCATAAACAATATACATGACTATACAATCTACCAGGGCATTATTTCTTGATACCTCTAGTTTATGAATAAAAAATCCAAGCAAGGTATCTCATTATTATGGCTCATTTTAGTTGGCTCAGGCTGTCATAACAAAACAACTGAGATTGGGAGCCTTTAAACAACACACATTTAATTTCCTCACTGTTCTTGAGGCTGCAAATTCAAGACTAAAGAGTCTGCAGATTTGCTTTCAAAACCTCCCTTCGTGTCTTATAGATGATCCCCTTCTCAGGTCCTCACATGACCTTTCTTCTCTGCACATATGGAGCAAGAAAAAGCACTGGTGACTTTACCTTGTTTTTTTTTTTTTTTTTTTAATGGGCACCAGGGATCATCTATATGACCTCAATTTACTTCACATCTTTTCTGGTCCTATGTCTAAATATAGTTACATTGGGTGTTAGAACTGCAGAAAGCACATTTTAGTAGAACATGGTTAAGTCCATAATAGAGCTTATGTGAAATGGCTCAATACAGCCCAGTGAAAGTCCCAGAAGGTGACTCTGATGAGTTTCTGCATTGGAAACTAATATTCTTTCAACAGATAAATTTTGTAAGCATAGAAAACAGTTCCAAACCTTTTTAGACAACCAAAAAGTTTGACAGATGATATTTGCATTCTTTAAACACAGAAAATCTTTCTTATATGCATAGCTCTTCCAAGGATGAGATTTTTTTCTTCATCCAGATACTGACTACTAAGAAAACCACACAATTAGATATAAAAATAGAATAAAAATAGTATATTAATTTGACTAAAAGTTTTAATCCTGTGTACATTGCTATACATTTCTCACAGATATTTTCAGGAATTCGTTCTAGTTGATTCTTTACTTAAAACTATAGAAAACATTCTAATATAACCTATGATGAGTACAACATATTTCTTTTATGATGCATATTATATCATCTTAAATTACATAATGCATATTCTAAGTAAATAATAATTTAACTTATTCAAGAAATCCATAACAAGCTGAATCAATTATGTATCTGAAAATCATGTTTATTCCTTTTCTTTTTTTCATAAGTAACAATCTTATAGAAATTTACCTTAAGGCATTTGTTCAAAGTTGATGGATTTAATGCAAATTTCTTTTAGAACCAAGATGTAACAATTGTAAATAATTGTGAAACTGCAAAGGTAATTACATGTGAGTTTATTATATATTCTCTAAATCACCTTGTGGTGTATTAAATAGACTTTGGGTTATGCCATATAACTTTATAGTAATCCATATCATCCTAATATTCCTTTCCCTCCATATACTACAGGGGCATTTTTCTCATACATCTATCCTGTTTCTGGAGTCTCACAATTTTCCAACAAGGGGCTTCTTTCATTGGGTACATGATCAGATTGCAGTCACCAGCAGCTTTTACCTGGTACTGCTTTCTTAGTTTTGTGGTGTGAAAAGAGAATTTCATAATCTTGGTATTCAGTCTTATGCAATCATTTACATAACTGATATTTAGCTTTTCACCATCAAATATGTGGATAAGTACACAACAGGTTAATGTTTTTGCTTTGATATAGCTAAGAAATGTAACCATTTATTAAATCTTTGACAAAAGGATCCTGAGATCATTTTGTTTGCCTTCTTGCAATGAATTGTCCCATAAACACACACCCAATATTGACAGCACCTATCTAAGCCAGAGTTTTTCTGATTCAGGTTTGTACTGGATCACCAGAGCTAATTGCCACGTTTTCAAGAATTTTATAAGTTCCTTGACATCACGTTGACAACAATTGCTCATGGTAGGAGTGAATGCAGGAGGAAAAATAGTAAATACTATAAATGAGAACTCTTTTTTTTTTCAGAGAGGCAGTCCTACTAGCATACCACCACTAAGCATGGCATATCATATTTGATTGCCAAATATAATTTTTCCATTTTCATTTCTAATACATTTTATTGAGGAAAAACAAGGGTAGGCCATATTTAAGCAGCATATCATAATTTCCCATGCCCAGATATACATCCACTGTAAATTGACATCATTTTTTGGGCAGTCACAAATATTTTAGCCACATACATATTTATAGCCACATACATAGATTTATATGTGGATACAAGTCTCTAATATCATGTCTCCTCTACTTTTCTATGTGAGGTAGTTCCTTTAATATATCTGTAGTGTGGTTCCGATGGAAACAAATTTATCATGTTTTTGTTTGTCTATGAGAGTTTTTAAATTATTCACACTTAAAATATATTTTGTTTGCTTATATAACACTGACTTGACTTCAATTTTCTTTTAATACTTTCTTGTATTCTGACTTCCATAGTTTATTTTCTTCATTTACTTTTTATCTCATACATAAAAACATAAAAATTATACATGTTAATTAGGTAACACATAATATTCTGCTACATTTTAAATCATGTAATGTTTAAATCAGGTTAAATATATCTGTTGCTTCAAACATTTATCATTTCTTTATTTTGAAATGACCCAAGCCCTTTATTCTAGGTTTTTGAAATATAAGGTAAATTATTATTATCTATAGCTACCCTGATGTACAATAATGACATACCAGAACTTCTCACTTCTAACTATAAACTAATAAAGTTTGATTGATGTCTTCTCATGCTCCACCCTCTTTTCTCTCCCCAGACTCTAATAATCACCATTGTACTGTCAAGTTCTGTGATATCATCTTTTTTATTTTATTTCACACATGAGTGAGGTCAGATTGTACTTATGTCTTTCTGTGCCAGACTTATTTCAGATAATGACCTTTGTTGGGCACTGTGCAAAACACAAATGCTGCGCCAGATGCGATGACACTTCTTCCTCTCCTCCTCTTTCATACTTGGAGAGCTCTGAGCAAAAAAAGAAAAAAAAAAAGAGTGTGCCCCTGCACCTGAGGGCTGCTTCCTCTTTCTCTCTATACCTTCTGGTTGGTGATAGCTGACAACACCAACATAGCAGTCCCTCATTGGCTGGGATAAGCCAGTCTGCTGCTTCACCATTGGTTCCTTGGTTATCTCCCCTCCCTATAAAAATCCATGTGCCTTGAAAATAAATGGATTCTGAGCTGACATCTGCTGTCTGTGGCTGACTCATTTCCCCGAGGGGAGGGAAGGGATCTCAAATGAGGAGGGATCCGGGTTTTCAGCCACCAGCACTCATCCTCCTGATCGGCTGCTATGGGGTGGGGGGCAATCCGGCTGGTACGGATTGCTCCGCCTGCACCCAGGGATGCCTGAGTCAGAAACAGACCTTCAGTTCATTTATTTTGCTACAAATGACAGGGTTCCATTCTTTTTTTGCCAAATGGGATTTCACTGTGTATATGCAGCACATTTCCTTTCTCCATTCATAAGTTGGTGGACACTTCAGTTATTTCCATTTTTTGGCTACTGTGAATAGTACTTCTATGAGCATGGGGGTAAAGATATTTCTTGGACGTTGTAATTTCATTTCCTTTGAATTTATATCCGGTAGTGGAATTACTGTATCATATGTTATATTTTTTATTCTTTGGGAACACTCCAGAATGCTTTACATAATGGCTATACTAATTTATATTCATACCCAGAGTTTCCAAGGGTTCCATTTCCTTCATATACTGTGCAGCACCTGTAATCGTTAGTATTTTTGGTAGTAGCTGTTCTTACTGGTGTGAGGTAGTATTGACAGAGGTTTTGATTTGCATTTCCCTGGTGAGGAAGGGAACGTATTCACATTTACTGGACACAAAAACTCTAAGTGTTTTTATTGATTCAAAATCATTGTTGATTTCATGCTTGTTTAGTTAGGTACAAATGTAGATCTTGCATCTCTTGGCAACAGACTGTCTCTTCTTTTGATAGGAAAATACTTTGTGATCCCCATTTAACTCTGGAATATGGGGGATCAAAATGAATGGTCTGAAAAGGGATGAGTGAAAATAAAAATTTAATAAATTGCTGTCCTTATGATAGTGTGGGAGTTCCATAAAAGTAGGGATTGGAATAGTGGTTCAAGCGAAAAGAAAGATAATGAAGAGATAATGAAGAGAAAGGGATCACAACAATATTTGCGAGATGGCAATTTTGAAAAGAAGATATTTTCTACATCATCCTAAATTTTGGCACAAGGTTGCACTTGGATTATCCTCTAATGCTAAGGTAGTGACAATACTCAAACATCAGTCTTACTGCAAACCTGGACTTAGGACATCATCTGGTGCTAACATATCTGAAGTATAGGCTCAGACAAAATAAGCAGCCTCATTAAAATCTCAGTTACAAATAAGCCTGACAATGAATATTTAAATTAACAATTTTTCAGTGTCCACACATCGATGTACAAGCACCAAGAGCTTACAGGAAATGATGACCTTCAACAGTGCTCAGAATAAGGTGTCAGAACTTACCAGATAGTAAGCAGTTTGAGAGAGCTCTCACACTGAAAATTTAAAACAACAATTTTGAGGAAAATTAACAAAATTCGAGAAAACATAGATAAATGCTTCAATCCTCTAACAATGAAACTTAATAGAGAAATGGAAGTAATTAAAAAAGTGAAATCCTTAAAATAAAAATTACCTAAACTAAAAAAATATGAAGGGAAATATCAATAATAGAATGGATCAAACAAGAGAATTTGTAAGATCAAAAACGAAAAGAAAGAAAAAAATGAGAGTGAAGGAAGTCTACAGAAAGGTTGGTCAATACTAAACCAGCAAAGAATTGGGCTATTGGGTTTATGTCAACAACCTAGAGATCTTTTTTTAAAGAAATTGTAACAGAAAGTTTCCAAACCAGACAAGATGACAAATATCCAAGTGTGAGAACATGGAAAAGCACTACTCAGGGGCTGGAGCAGTGGCTCAGATGCACAAGGACCCAGGTTCGAAGCCCAGCACCACATACACAACTAAGTGTTGAAGCAAAGAAAGCCACATGAAAAACTGAATAAAATTGATTCTCTCTCTCTCTCCCTCTCTCTCTTTCTGTCTCCCTTTCTTTCTCTTTAAAAATGTCACTACTCAGATTTAACAACAAATTCTACTTCAAATATATTATAATCAATCTCTCAAAGTTGCAACATGGAGAGATGATTCTCAGGGCAACTAGGAAAAACACAAACAAAGGAATAAGCGAGAAGGTATTTCCAATTTGCCTGACAGCAAACATCTCATTAGAAATCATTTATGCCAGGAGAGTGTCACAAGATTTTTCAAAGTGTGTAAGAAAAAAGATCACGAACTGAAAATCTGAGCTACTCGGTGATGTGTAGAACAGCAGCACTTTCAGGTTGTGCCTAAACCTTTGCTAGTGCATTTTGTAAAGAAGCAGTTTGCCGTAAGCACTCTATTTTGAGTGTAAGTGCTCCAGAGTTAAGGTGCTTGCCTGACATGTGTGAGGACACAGGTTCAAACCCAAGCACCATGTACACAACTAAGTGTCAGAGCAACGAAAGCCATGTGAAAAAGTAAATAATGAAATTAATTCTATGTCTCTCTCTCTCTCTGTCCCTCTCTCTTAAAAACAAACAAAAACAAAAGCAGGAGGGACTGAAAGAGATAAAGAGACACTAATGAGTAAGATGAGCATACCGGAAGATTTAAAACTAGAAAAAGTGACTAGAAGACAGATTCAGAATGTTCTAATATTGTAAATATGGCATATATGCCAATCAAATCATATTTTTAGTATGAAGACTAAAAAATCAATAATGATTACATTCATGTGATATAAGAATATATATGAAGTCATAAATTTGCACATCAAAATTTTAAAATGTGGGATGGATATTTCATGGAAATCAAAACCAAAATCAGAAAAGCTGGAAGTCCACACCTCCACATCTTTATCAGATTAAATGCACTTTAATTCAAAAGCTGTAAAAAGGATAAAGAGCCAAGGAAGGTGATTGCTTTCTTGTCACTGTGACCAAAAGACTTGACAAGAACAATTAGAACAGGAAAAATTTGCTTGACTCATGTTTTAGAAGTCTCAGTACTTGAATGGCCAACTCCCTTTCTCTGGGCCCAAGTTGAGGCAGAACTGATATTAATTACCTCTGGATATATACTCAGGAGTGGGATTGGTGGATTATATGTAAATTATTTTTTATTTTTTTTATTTTTTGAGGAACCTCTAGACTTCTTTCCACAACAATTGTACTGGCTTACGTTCTCACCAACAGTTTGCAAATATTCCCACTGGTCTACTCCTATCCAGCTGCTATCCCTTGTCTTATACCTAATGGCCACTTACTGAGTTAAAGGGTTATATCATTGTGGTTTTTACTGGCATGTGAATAATAAACAATAATTTTGAGTATTTATTTCATATATCTGTTAGACATTTGTTGTTCTTCTCCTTAGGAATGCCTCCTTAGGTTTATTGTTATTATTTTATTTGGGTAACTTGTTTTATTACTGTTGAGGTTTTGGAGTACCTAATGTATTTAAATATTAGCACTTCATCTGATATATAGTTTGAAAATATTATCTCCTATTTTGAAGGTTTTCTATTCATTAGGATGATTGTGTCCTTTGTTGTGTGGAAACTTGAATTTGATGTAATTTTATTCCTCTATCTTTCCTTTTGTTTCCTTGCTTTTTGATTCATAATTTTTAAATCATTGCCTATTTCCAATGTCCTGAAGCATTTCCCCTTATGTTTTCTTCTAGCAGTTTTATTATTTTTGACTTCCAGTTTAAGTATTTGATCTATTTTGATCTGATTTTTACAATTGGTGAGCAATACTCCACCAGTTACCTTTTCAGTCAACTTTTCCTTGCAGTGACTCAAGAGCTTAACAAGAATTATTTTAGGAGGAAATACTTATCTGAGGTCTTATGGTTTCAGAGGTTGTAGTCCATAGAGGGCCAGCTCTATTTCTTGGTGCTTGAACTGAGGCTGAGCATCATGGCAGAAAGCATGCCTTTATGGAGCAGAGAGAGAAACTCTGTGCCAGATATGAAATATATACTCAAAAACATGCCCCTAGTGACCCATCTCCTCCAGCTACATTACACCAGCCTACAGTTGCCAGTTAATCCCTATCAGGGGATCAACTCACTGATTGGATTAAGGCTTTTATGAACCAATCATTTCATCTCAGCCTTCCCATAGTGTCACATATGAACTTATGAAGGATACCTCACATTAAAATGTAACAAGCAGTTACTATGTCTTTGAAGGATATTTTTAAATTTGAATGCTTTCTGATTTTTCATTTTTGTTAAATATTGCTTTGTCTATATGGGATTTGTTATAGTTCCACACAATTTTTAGGACTTTTTTTTTTAGATCTGTGAAGAATGTCACTGGAATTGTGGTAAAATTCTACTGGATCTACAAATTATTTCGAGTTGTGTGGGCAATTTGGCAATATTGATCATTCCAATCCATAAACAGAAAATTAATCAATTTATTTGGTCTTTGTAGCATTTTTCATCAGTGTTTATGGTTTTTGTTATATATAATTTTCATATTTGAATAAATTTATTCCTATGTATTTCATTTTATTTTATGTACCTATTTTAAATGAGATTGCTTTCTTGTTTTCTGCTTTGAACAATTTATTATTAGTGTATGACAACACTAATGCTTTCTGTATGTTGACTTTGTATCCTGCAACATTGCTGAATTCATATACTAGTTTTAATAATCATTTTATGAAATCTTCAAGGATTTCTCTATGTAAGATTATGTCATGGGGACTGCATTAGTGGCTCAGTGGTATTACACTTGCATTGCATGTACAAGGACCCTGGTTTGAACCCAAAATCACTTATACAACTAAATGTCAGAGCAACAAAAAACAGATGAAAAACTAAAAATAAAGTTGATTCTCTTTTTCTCTCCTTCTCCCTCTCTCTCTCTTTAAAAAAAAATCATGTCATATGCCAACAGTAATAATTTTTCTTTTCCTATTTGAATGTCTTTTATTTTTCCTGTTGCTTGGTTCCTCCTGCTAGGATTTTTAGCATAATTTTGAGTACATATCATGAATTTGGACTCTATTGCCTTATTTCTGATCTCAGAGAGAGGCCTTTCAACTTTTCACCATTTAGTATATTAGCTGTTGGCTTATTATGAACTGTCTTCATAATGTTGAGGTATATTTCTTCTACAACTAATTTCCTGAGTGTTTTTATCATGATATTTTGTTGAAATTAACTCAAATGATGTTCTGTACCTGCTGAATTGATCATAAGTTAGTTTTCCTTCCTTTTGTTGCGGTGGTGTGCAATGTGTATTAATTTGCATATGTTGAAGGATAATTGCATCCCAAGGATGAATCTGACTTGATCGTGATTAATAATCTTTTTTTTTGTAGACAATCAAGTTTATTTAGTTTTTCACATGGCTTTTATTGCTACAACACTTTGTTGTGTATATGATGCTGAGGTTTGAACCTATGTCCTCGTGCATGCCAGAGAAGCACCGTAACCATTGCAGCCCCAATGAATAACATTTAAATACACTGTTGGACCTAGTTTGCTAGTATTGTATCAAGGATTTTTTTCTGAAATTGCTCATCATCAATCATATTTGCCTGTAGTTTCTTTTCTTTTTATTTTTTATTATGCTTGTATCTGATTTTGCTACCAAGGTAATGCTTCCTTCATAGAAAATTGTACTAAATCCATTCCTATCAATTGTTTTTATTTTTGAGATAACTTCATGATAATTGGATTTAGTTCTTTAAATATTTGATAGAAAACTCATCAGTAAAACTGTATGGGCCTGGGCCTTTTATTTGATGAAATATTTTTACTATTCACTGAATCTCAGTGCTTCTTATAGGATGCTCAGATTTTCTATTTCTGTATGATTAAATCAATAAGGTGTATGTGACAAGGAATTTGTTCATTTCTTCTCGGTATTCAATTTGTTGGCGTAAAGTTGTTCTTAATAATTTCTAAAGATCTGGGCTGGAGCAGTGGGTCGGTGGTTACTATGCTTGCCCAACATGCGCTAGTACACGGATTCAAATCCAGCAACACGTACACAGCTAAGTGTCAGAGCAACAAAAGCCATGTGAAAAACTCAATAAAAATTGATTCTCTCTCTCTCTCTCTCACTGTCCTTCTCTCTTTAAAAAAAAAATTCTAAAGATCATTTGCATTTCTGTGGTGTCAGTTGATATCTACTTTTTCATCTCTATTTTGTTGAAATTGGGCCTTATTTTCTTATTCTTGATCACAGAGACAGACCTTTTCAACTTATAAACATTCAGCATTATGTCAGTTGTTGGCTTATTATGAAGTCTTCATTATGCTGAAGAACAATATTTCTACACTTATTTTTCTCAGTATTTATATCATGTTGTGTTGTTGAATTAATTCAAATACCTTTTCTGCAGTTATTGAATTGATTGTAAGTTTGTTATCCTTCATTCTCTTTCTCTTTCTCTTTTTCTCAGTTAATGTGACTAAGGGCTTGTCTCCTTCATTTTCATTTATCTTTTTGAAGAACTAGCTCTTTTCTCATTAGTCATATAAATTATATACAGAGACAGATAGTACCTATCTCTATATATGCACACATACATATCCATACAGACCTGTATAGATTTGTGTATATATATACATATATATGTGTGTGTGTGTGTGTGCATATGTTATTACATCTGCTCCAATCTTTATTCTTTCCTTCTATGAATTTTGAGTATGTTTCTTGTTTTTCTGGTTCCTTGAGATGCAGTGATAAGCAGTTTATTTGAGATCTTTTGCATTTTGATTTCTTCTTTGATCTATTAGCTTTTCAAAAGTTGTTTGATTTCCATATATTTGCATAGATTACAAAATCTTTCTTGATTATTTCCATTTTTATTGCATGTAGTTATTAAAAGATACTCAATATGTTTTAATTTTTAAAATTTTGTTTAGGCTTGATTAGTAACCTATCACATGATATATTCTAGAGCATAGTTGGTGTGTTCATAAGAATGTGTTGGAGGAGATGTTCTCTAGAAGGCTCTTATGTGCATTTGGTCTAGGGTCTGACTATAATTTAACTATAACGATTCTGTGTTGGCTGTCTGAATGATCTGTCCATTGCTGAAAGTGGAGCATTGAGGTCTGTAGCTATTACTATATTGGAGATTACTCCTTTTTGTTCTCTTAATGATTGATTTTTGTATTTGGTATTATCATATTAGGCACACATACTTCTATAATTGCTGTTTCTTCTTGTTATCATTTTACAATGGCTATTATTGTTTATATATGAGGTATTCTACAAAAGATCATGTGTGAGACGATGCAAAAATGTTCAAAGGCACAAAATTAGATTATGAGAGATGTAACTTAATCACTTAACTGGTTGATATGGTTTACTGCATTGTAACTGTAGGCAGGTGGGTTATGACTTGAAGAGGTGGGTCACTAGAAGTTTGCCTTTGGGGTGTATATTTTTCCCTGGTAAGCAGAGCTCTCTCTCTACTTCTTGATGGTCATGTCTGAACTTCTTTCCTTCTACACACATCTTCACCATGATGTTCTGCCTCCCCTTGGGTCCAGAGGACAATAGAGCTGGCCATCTGCATACTGAGACCTCTGAAACATGAGTCAAATAAACTTTTCCTGCTCTAATTATTCTTGTTAAGTTTGGGTCACAGTGACAAGAAAACTAAACTAAAGGTTTAGTTTTCTAAACTTCTCTCTTTTTTTTTAACTGCTTTTGATTTAAAGTGCATTTTATCTGTTGTAGGTATGGACCCTCTGATTTATTTTGGTTTTTTTTTATGGTTTCCATTTGCATGAAATATGCATTGCACATTTTTAATTTTTGATAAACCAATTAGTCTTTATGTACATTATAATAACACATGAATGTAATCATTATTATTATTCATTGCTTTTATTTTTAGTCTTCATACTAAAATTAGAATTTGAATTTGATTGGGTTCTATAGTATGTTCATAGTATTAGAGCATTCTGAATTTTTCTTCTAGTTTTAAATCTTTTAGTATGTTCATCTTCCTCATTAATGCCTGTCTTTCTCTCTCTCTCTCTCCCTCCCTCCTTCCCTCCTAATTTCAATTAAAAAAAGCTTTCTTTAACATTCGTTTTACAACCATTCCAGAGTAGATATATTCTCTCAGTTTCTGTTTCAGCATATCTTTTTCTGTCTTTCATGTATAAAGAATAGTTTGAGTGTGTGTGTGTGTGTGTGTGTGTGTGTGCTGCAGAAAGAGAAAGAAAGGATTAACACAGTCACAGGGATTAAGAAGGCTGAACTGAGAGCAAAGGCAAAGAGCAGACATGAATGCATAGAGTGACTGTAGGTCTTCAGATAAGACTATGAACCAGCCAAGGAACTCGTTCAGGGCACAGAGCTGTCAAAGCACAGGAGCTTATCCTAGGCCAAGGTCCAGAGGACAGCAGTTTCATAGTGTCAGTGTGGCATGTCAGCTTGAGGTGTCACCTTGGAGTGGAATTTGCATTATTGTCACAGGCAGGAGAAATGGTACTCTTCTAAAGCCCATGGACAGAGATTCAGAGGTTCATTGCTGTGGCGATTTTCCTGGGCAAAGTTCATGATGAGTGACTAGGTGATGGATCAATGTGTCACAGTGTCTAGTCTCAGGGTGCTCCTATTTTTAAGTCTTGAGGAATGGAGATGATATCACTTGGTGGCATGACATGTTTGCTGGTGCACTCAATAAGTTCATGGGCCTGATTTTGTCATATGATTTTGATATTCATATGCATCTATGTGGTTCTATCTAATTCAATAATTTCATGGGTGGTCATTCTTATTAGCACAACTAATTTATTTATCAGTTTATGCTTTTTGGTTTTTACTTGTACAAACAAGGTATAAAATCATTCCATATCAGCACTTACACTCAAATGTAGTGCTTATGGCACTTTTCCTGTTCTCACACTTGGATATTTGTATTCTTATCTAATTTGGAAACTTTGCTATGATTTCTTTAAAAAAGATTCCTAGGCTCTTGACATTCTCAAGCCCTTTTAATTCCAATAGCCCAGTTCTTTGCTGTTTAGTACTGACAAAATTTTCTTTAGGCTTACTTTACTTCTTCTCATTTTTTTCTTTCTTTTCAAGGAATCCATTTTTGTTCTTACAAATTCTCTTGTTTAATCTATTATGTTATTGATGTCTCCCATCATACTTTTAAATTAATTTAGGGAAATTTTATTTTAAGGATTTCACTTGTTTTAATTGCTTCTATTTCTTTGCTAAATTTCTTTGTTAGAGGATTGAAATATTTATCTGTTTTTTTTTAATCTTGTTAATTTTCCTTAAAACTTTGTTTTAAATTCTTAGTCTGAGAGCTTTCTCTACCTGCTTATTATCTGGTAAATTCCTGATATCTCATTTTGACCATTAGTTGAGGTCATCATTTCTACAAGCTCTTGTTGCTTATCCAATGTTTTGTGGACACTGAAAAATGTTTCATTTCAGTATTCATTGTCAGGCTTGTTTGCACCTGATATTTTAATGAGGCTGCTTATTTTTATGAGCCTACAGTCTCTTCCACTATACCAGCACTGGATAATATCCAAAGTCCAGGTTTGCTGTAAGTCTGATATTGAGTTGTTGTCACTTCTTTAGCACTAGTGGATGAGACAAGCCCAGCTTTGTCACAAATCCACAGTTGATGTGTGGTAGAGTGTGAACCAGAGCTGTGCCCAAAAAGTGTAGTCCATTCCTTTAATGCTTTCTTTGGAATGGAGTGGTACCAGACATCTCATTCATTACCACGGCCTTCTGTTAGGCTCTGCAAGTATTCTGTTCAGCTCTAGGCTGTATCACCTTAGAGTCACCAACTCTAGGCTCCTATTGCATATATGTTGCAATCAGTGCTGCTATGTCATACCCTTTTCCCACAGCCTATGAAACCAGAAGCACTGGTGAAGGGCCAAGGTCCACACTATGGTGTGCCTACTCATGCACTGATGGACTAAAATCACTTCACTAGCCACTGATGATGGTAGGCTGAATAGAAAGTTGGTAGACTGGGAAAACAAGGTACCAGAACTGTCCCAGAAGCTATGTTCACAGGCACTGTCCTGGGGATGGGAGCCATTAAGAGCCATTAACTTACCAATGAATTCCAAGGTGAAGGCTTATACTAATAACCCTGTCCTACCTTAAGCAAATTGGGGTATGTATAGTTTAAGGGAGTCCTTTGGCCAAAAAGACTGATGTTATTTGATCATTATGAGTCTCACAGCCACAAGCATCTACTTAGTGGCAGAGATACACACACACTGCACTGGCAGTGACAGGCTGAAGCACAAGTCCATCCCACCTGGGTGCAAATCTCTTTCTCATGCCAAATTCTAGGTGCTCCATCTGTGATAACTGGTTGGGGGATAACTGGGTTGCATGAGGTTATGGGACAGTGGTATCACACCTTAGTCTCCTGGCCTCAGGGACAGTGCAATTTGGGGGAAGAGTACTGCAAGCCCATCCTAATCCTTGAAAGAGTGTAGATGAAACTCATCTGTCTCACTGTCACATAGGTCACCACTTAATGTTAAGATAGGCATGGAATTTCTAAGGGTTTTGACTCAAGTGTAAGCTCTGTTCTCACTAGGAAAGACTCTATTCTGAGCTCCAAGGGAAGATCCTGTGCTAACTTTCATATCTTGCTCCCAAGGGGTGGAGTCTTGCTCCCCCTAGGTTAGCTGAGTTTGGGGAAGGATGGTGGAGATGCTCAGTCATTTCAATATTGCAGTTCCATTGTCTCAAACCACAGGTGTTGGCCTTCAGGTAGAGTTTTGGGGTCTCCCTCCTGTACCTGGTTTTACCCTGGTGGGCCTGGTATCAGGTTTAAAAATCTAACAGTGGCACTTAATTCCCTCTCCCTCCCCCAAGTGAGAGATAATAACTATCCATCCTGTCTGGAGTTGAAGGAGGGCTGATGTCAGTAACTTCTTATTTCCATCTTCAACATATCTTTTCTATTTTCTTTTCAGGCACTAATATTTCTCATTTTAGCTCTTATGATGGTATTTTAATCTACTAATTGCTGTTCAAACTGTTTTATTTCTGGGGAGATGATCACTGCAGCATTTTATTCAGATAATAGCCACCTTGCTCCACCTCCTGGAAATGCATTTTTATCTCTTTCTTCAAATATGTGTATTTTCCCTCACTTAAAAATTAATTCAATATTTGGATAACCTTCATGCTGTTTTCCACAGTGGCTATACCAGGCCACTTTCCACAAACATTTCTCCATATACTGTCTATATACCATTGCTACCACTACCATCACTACTAATACCTCCACTGCTATTATTTATATCTTTGAAAATAGACATACTGATATAAGGTACTGTCTCATTCTGTTTTTTTTAAGAGAAATAGGGACAGTGAGAGAGAGAGAAAAAGAGAATCAATTTTATTTATTTTTTTATGTGACTTTCCATGCTACAACACTTCGGTGTGTATGTGGTGCTTGGGTTCAAACCCGCACCCTCATGCAAGCCAGGCAAGTGCAGTAAGTGCTGAGCCACCACTGAGCCCCTGCTCCAATCCTTCATTGTGGTTTTCATTTGCATTTCTCTGATGATTGGTGATGCTAAGCATCTTCACATACACCTGTTGAAAATTTGTATGTCTTCCTTGGAGTGTGGACATAAAGTAATAACTGTTTTGTAGGAAATAAGTTCCTTTATGCCAAATATGAGTGAATACGGTCAGGGAACATGAATATAAGTTATCCTGGATGATGTGTTCTAAAGTGAAAGAAATTATATGAACTTTTATAGCCAGGAAATGAAAAAGTCATAAGCCAATAAACTCAAAAATATTTTGGTGGAGGGTCTAGATAGGCAGCCTAAAGTTTAGCAGGGAAACTTTTTCTGTGTGTTTCAGAAGTTAAAGAATTTTAACTTTAGGATTCATGGAAGATAGAGGTCTTCTAAGTTTAATAACACAATCCAAGAAATTGAGCTAATAGTCACAGAATATTAGGTTAGCTATAAAGATTAAAAGTAGAAGGTTATTTTTCTAAAATGGCCCACAATAGATGAAGATAATTTTGTCTCTGAGCAAGCAATATTCCATCTCTCCATAAGCAAAATGTACTATTCACCTGAGGTCAAACACTCTATAGGATCTTTAATATAGATGCAGCTTCTTTAGGGAACACCAACTTCTTAGGAGAAAAAATATATTAAATGAAAGACTACTTACTTCTCATTATTTATTTAGGAGAATTGAAATCAGGATCTCAAAGACATATCTATATTCCCACATTCATTATAGTATTACACATGTAGATAAGATATGGAAAGTACCAACACATGAGTCTTTCAACAGATGAGTGTATAAATAAAACATGATATAAGCATACTTTGTGGAGGCATTAAGTAAGTATGCTAAAGTTAAGCAAGAAAACCTTTCTCTATGGATTTCAGAATTTGTTGAATATTTAGCTTTAGAAGTGGTAGAAGCTAGAGGTCTGCTAAGCTAAACAACATAATCTGCCTTAAAAAAATAGAAAATCCTGCTGTATATTACAACATCAATGACCCTGGAAGACATTATGCTAACTAAAATAAGCCAGTCACAGAAGGATAAAAATTACATGATTTCACTTATATGAGTTATCTGAAATAGTCAAATTTATGAAAACTCAAAAGAGAATAATTGCCTACAGCTGGGAAGATGAGGAAATAGGAATTACTATTCAATAGACGTGAAATGTCATTCACACAAGATGAATAAGACTTGCTATACAACATAGTGCCCATGGTGCACAGTACTGCATTGTGTTTTTAACGTAGGAAGCAGGGAGGCCTCATGTTAAGTATTCTTACCACAAGAAAAGGTCAACTCACTGTTAAATAAATAGTTCTATCTTCTCATGAAGCTTCATGTAACATTAACCAGCTTCTTAAGAAAATTTAATGGTCTACCAGCTGTCTGTTCCGTCAATTTCTTAAATGTTTTATTTTGGAGTTTTACAGCCACTACAATAATATAGAAATGTTACTTTCAGCTTTTTTTGATTCTTGTGGGTTGTATATTTGTATAAATATAGCTTTAAAATACCCCTTCTCTACTAAAAATTGTACTGATGGGATGAAATAATTAAAAATTAAGTTTAAATTAAAAACCTACAGTAAATTTAGCACACTTACTCTTTTTTTAATTTTTATTCGATAAACATGGTCTTACAACTTGGAGGGCTTCATCATCAAACAAAAGTGTAATAACAGAGCAAGCCAATGTTGGAACCAGACCATGGTTTCACCCTTTTAGGTTCCCCATGGTTCCATGTTTCCCTTTACTTAAAACCCAATTTGATTGGACTTCTGCAAGTCAGAGGTTCCCCTCAGATTAGATTCGCCCATAGTACCTCCCTCTGGTCATCTTGATGTCCTTCCTATTCCCTTCCCCGCTCCCTTTCCACTTCCCCCAGTAATCTTAGCACAGTTCCCCATGATCATGTACGAACTCATACATGATGAGGTAATTGTTAGGTTAGCCATCTAACGTACTGATTCTGCTAATATTCTAGTGTCCGCAAATGAGAGAAAACATTTAGCCCTTGAGTCTCTGAGTTTGGGATACTTCACTTAGCAAAATTTTTTCCATTTCCATCCATTTGGCTGCAAATGCCATAATATAATTTTCTCTAACAGCTGAGTAGTACTCTATTGTATATATATGTACCACAGTTTTTGGATCTATTCATCAAGTGAGGGGCATCTGGGTTGGTTCCATAATTTAGCTATAAAATTGAGCTGCTATAAACATTGATGAAGCTGTATCTCTATAGTAAGCCGATTCTAGCTCTTTTGGGAAGATACCAAAGAGTAAGATAGCTGGGTCAAAAGGCTGTTCCAGCCCTAATTTTTGAGGAGTCTCCATACTGCTTTCCAGAGTGGCTGTACCAGTTTGCAGTCCCACCAGCTATGTAACAGTGTTCCTCTTTTCCCACAGCCCCTCCAGCACCTGTCATTGTATTTTTCATTTTTGCCACTCTGACCGAAGTGAGGTGAAATCTCAGTAAAGTTTTGATTTGCATTTCTCTTATTGCTAGTGATGTAGAGCATTTTCTCGTATGCTTATGGGCTTTTGGCACTTCCTCCATTGAGAAATTTATTTTCAGTTCCATAGCCCATTTATTAATTGCGTTATTTGTGGTTTTGGTATTTAATTTTTTGAGTTCTTTGTATATTCTGGATATTAGCCCTCTGTCCGAGGTGTAGCAGGCAAAAATTTTCTCCCATTCTGGAGGTTCTCTCTTGAGACTCTGGATTAAATCCTTAGCTGTTAGCACACTTATTCTGATGTGCTTAATTTGTTCTGCAATATGGCATCAAAAGAATCAGAGTAAAAGCAGGTCATTCAATACAAAATAAATAAATGTATGTTAGCAGTGAGTAGTTCATTTATGTTGGAGGACAAAATTAAGACTTTTAGGGATGAATGTAAAAGACTCTATATCTTAAAAACAAGGAAAATTCATTGTATTTTATTAATGATCTTGCCTCTGAAACTGGCTACTATGTTATCGTTATAAACTGATTAACACAGTTACATATGATATTGTTTGATATTGATAAATATTTGTTATTGATAAATATTCTCCTTTTCATCTAGTATTTAAATGATGTACATACAAGAACTTATACAGAACTCAAAAATTATATATTTTTTTAAAGAGAGAGAGAGGGACAGTGAAAGAGAGAAAAAAAAGAAGGAATAAACCCTATTTAGTTTTTCATGTAGCTTTTGTTGCTCTGACACTTCATTGTGTATATGGTATTGGGGCTCAAACCCATGCCAGGAAAGCACTGAAGTCACTGAACCACAGCTCCAGCCCCCAAAGTTTTATGTCTTAATAATTAGAAAATCAAGTTAATATTGTTGTTCAACACAGACTTACTTATTAAAAATATTAAGCCAGTAAGTATAATGTTGACAAACTCAAAAGTAAAGAGAACTAGTCTCAGGTTATTTTTCATCACTTTGAATAAATCAAGACTATCTTTTAAATTCTGCTTTAGAAGTTTTAGTCATAATTTTTTTTTGTGTCTCATCTGTATAACATAGCTGACAGAGCAGAATGTCCATAATACATAGGGATAAATACAAAAATACTTCTGCTTTAGTTCTTCTATATGTGAGAAATAAGTCTGATGATTCATTTTTAGAATGTAGTCTTAAGATTCGCATATAAAAGGAAGCCATCTTAGGTAGGGAACCATGTGATCAGAGATAATCCATTTTCAACTCTGTCAGACATCCCTTTAAACCCGTAGCTCTTTTTTGTACCCATCTCAATTTTATATTAGCCAATTGCACAGATTGTACCCCTGAGCTCCTCCAATCAGAGTGAAGGATAGGATTGCATAGGAGAGATAAAAGCAAGCAAACTGACCGCTCAAGTGTACTTGCTCATCCAGATCCCCTTTGTGTGTGCACCCTTCTGCAGAAGTAAAGTCTGTCTTGCTGACACACTTTTGGGCAAGTGTTTGATTTTCTTATTGCACCTCAGGAATTTTTTTTTTTTAAAGAGAGACATAAAGAGAGAGTGAGAGCAGGAGAAAGAGAGAATTGATTTTATTTAATTACTTTTTCATGTGGCTTTCATCGCTTCAGCACTTTGTTGTATACGTAGTTGCTGGGGTTTGAACTGGCATCCTCATGCATGCCAAGCAATTGTTGTAACTGCTGAGTCACTGCTCCAGCCCGCCTCAAGAATTATAATAATTTTTTTGACAAATATGTTTCTAAAAATGTTTTTATATATCTTAGCTTAATATTTGATCATATTTCAACATTTCCCAGGTCTCACTTTAGTATTTACATTTTAGTCTCAAAGTAATATATATATATAAATTCTAGACAGACAATATTCCCTAATCCTGACTTTTAAGATATCTGTTACTTTCCAAGATTCAGTCTTCTTTTGGAGGTAAAATGTTCCCTATCATTCTCCCTTGCTTTGGATTTTGACTTGTTTCAGCCAAAGTTAAGTAATTTGGGTCTTTAACACTTTTCTAACAAGTTTTTTGGACTGATGGAATTGTGCCCCAAGTCTGACCCACAATCTGCAGGTCATAACTTCTAAAGATGCCTTGCCTCTAACTCAAAACTCAAACTTTGTTGTTGTTATTGTTATTTATTTCTTTTTCTTTCTTTCTTTTTTTTTTTGGTAATCGATCCCAGGGGATGCTTAACCACTGAGACATATCCCCAGCCCTTTTTTTATTTTGAGACAGGATCTCACTAAGTTGTTTAAGGCCTCACTGAGTTGATGAAGCTGTCTTTGAACTTGTGATCCTCCTGCCTCAGCTTCCCCAGTGGCTGGGAGTACAGGTGTGGCTCACCCAGACTGGTTCCTTTAATCTGATCTTGGTTAATGGATTCTTAGGGCCCACACCTCTATAATTTACTCCAGCCTAACTTTCTTCAATTATATACCATTGATGGTAGTTACACACAACTTCTTTGACTTTTAGCAGGGTTGTGGCAAATGTCTCTGGTGCCACTGCATTTTGTTCTGATTCCGTATACTCTGCTCACATCCCTGGGTCTGCTAATGTCAACTACTCTGATGCACACCTTCAATCTGTCACCAACTCTGAGAATCATTTTTTTTTAATATCATTATCCTTATTTTATTAATGACAAAACTAGGGGTTAAAGAGGTTAACTTGACCAGGATCAATCAGATGCCAAAACTGAGAATCTTGAACCCCTTATTCTAACACAAATTGTAGTGGATCTCTGGTCTGATTATACCGGCTACTTTTCATGAAATTCTCTTGATAGTATACAACTCCTAATGATGAATTTTATGCTACTTAGGTTAGTTCAGCTCAGAAACACTGTTAAGCATTCAGAACGTTGCTGGTTATGGTGTTTAGGGTAAGGGGGAAAGAAACAAGTTGACCATCATCCAAGTCCTCATGGAACTATTTGGGAAAAATAATAGAAATTGCAAATCAACTTGTATTCATCAATTTTTCTAATGATTTCACTATTGTTTCTTCTCTAGTCTACTCTAACCCTACTATGATTTGAGTACAAAATGAGAGATCCACACCAGGTACCTCGTGTTGAAATTTAATCCCCATTTGAGGTATTAAAAGAGTGGAAATCTATTGTGACTATGGTGTTTAGAGGTGGGCTTAGGGAGGTGATCTGGATTAGGTAAAGTCTTTAGAGAGTAGCCACCACGATTGAAGAAGAGAAGCAAGAAGACAGATATATGTATACACACCTGTACTCCTTATGACATGCCATGTAATGCTCTGACTTGAATCAGGTCTTTGCCAGCAGATCATTACCAGATACAGCCCTCAACCTTACACTTCCATAACTGAATTAAAATAAACTTATTTTCTTTATAAGGTTACTCAACCACAGTGTTTCATTATAGTAATGACAAACAGAATAATGCAAGCACCTACCTTTATTATCAAACAATTTAGTAATCACGGACAATTATAATTATCAAAATTTTTAGGTGTTAGCAAATAGGTCCTTGTTTCTGGTTTCTCTGATAGATTGTGCCTTATCTTGTACTCTTTACTTTTTGTAAATTCTATACAGTTATTTATAGTATGCCTAAAAATAGGTCATTAGATCCTAAATAGTAAAGTTTTCTTCACATTTTTGCTTATATTCCTTTAAGCAATTATCTTTTTTCTATACATTATCTTCATTTTATAAATCTATAACTTTATCTAGCTATTTAAAAACAGTGGAATCAGGAGATAGGGTTTGAATCTGCTTCCTTTATTGTCTCATTTCTGTATTTCTAACTGACATACTTTAAAGAATGATTGGTATTCTTATATCAGTGAATCTTATTTTTATATATGCAATATGGTAATTCAAAATGTTTCCATGAAATTCTAAACCATTAAATTTCTTTGTAGATGTTCATTAATGAGTCATACTTCTTACCATGTACATGTCTGTGATCATTATAAATATTTTCCTCACATCTATAAGGAAGAGTGAAATCATAAAATATGACAAGTGACAGACTTTATACTTTAATTTGTACCCAAAGTATAAAGCATCCTTAAGTTTTTTGAGCACAATAATAGCATCAGCTGAATTCTTTATTATCTATAATTTACCCTCAATAACAAACTTGTATTCAAGTCAGGAAATTTACTCATTTCTTGCCCCTGAGTTTCTCTATTATACCTACCACACAGCAATTATAGCTCATGAATTTTTATGAAGGGAATTTAATAATATATTATGTCTGAGACTACATGCAAATCGTGAATTGGGGAATTGTCCCATAGAGATACAATTCAAATCATATAACACTTCCGCCTAAGATTCTTGTCTATTTCAGGTCAATAGTCTTTTGACTTTAATTGTGAATAATTTTTCCACCTCTCTAGTTGGCATATAAAGCATGTCTTAATAGGCCTTATTACATATGGCATAAAAATGTATATGGTCAGTGCTTTTAGGCACTTAATAATTAAATATGGATGATAAACATTCCCTAGAATTAAAATGGCATATTGGACTATAAAATTCACAATAAAGACACAAAAAATGAAGGGGACAGTCAGTACCCAGATGACTTCTCATATTTTAAAATAAGATTTAATCAATTTAACAACCATGTGGGATTGAGTTTGAAATTAGCATACATGGGTAGTTAAACTCAGATATAATTCTGATGTAACAGCATATTCTACTCCAACTTCCATCTTATTTTTCTGGTGACACCGCATGGAATCACTTTAGTTCTTCCCCATGTTCATGCAGGAATGAAATACCCCCTTCTGTCAGGGTGATATTGTAAAAGAGTACTTGAAGCTGAAGGTTGTAATTGATTCTTGTACATATCCTAGATCACTGACTCATGAAACTACTAAGCTACTTGCTTCTAACAATTAACTTTGTTTCTTCACTGGTTCCTGAAATTTTTCATATCAAATATAATTTTCAAATATACAAGTAAGGGACTTTTTTAAAAAATGAGTGCATATCCACAGAAGTAGATTAGACCCAGTCTTTTAATGACAGTCTACCCTTGGGTAAGAGGGTAGCTTTCTTCAAGAACAATCCAATTTCTCACTTGTTAACCTAAGGGGATGCAGTTGTAGGTGATATTGTACCAGGGATAGGCAAACAGCATGATGCTTGGACCAACTCAGCTCACAACATATTTTATACTACGCTCTCTGTAATAAAAAAAAAAAAAGGTAAAGAGTTGTGAAAAATAAATAAATAAGTCAACAGATAAGCAAGTAATAAAAAAAGTGTGACTGTAACCATAGGATAACAAAGCCAATGGTGTTTAGTATATGGCTAATAGCATTTTCCAAATGCTTATTAGATTGCAAACATTCACAAGATATGATTCTGTTAATTTCATAATTGTAAGACATGGCACTATAATTGTTCTACACAAATATGGCAGAGTTTTAAGTTGAATAGTAATAAAAAATGATAGCTTAATAGATGAATAAATACAAGCAGTGATAATAATAATTAGGGCCAAGTACTATTCAGGGCAGAAAATTTATTTGGAATTTAAATTAATTATTAAGATTAAGGTAATTTAAATTTTTTCACTTTTTTCATAATATACAAAATATAATCACATTTATTTCTTATTTGTAGTTTATAAACTACATTCATTTATGTGTCCTCATTTAATATTCAGAAATATCAAAAATGTTTGACTTAGAAGACTTAGCATAAAAATTTCACAGACACTTAGTAATAAAACTTGAGATAATTAATTCAAGTTTTTTTGCTCCAAACCCCTGAATAAGATTTCTCCTCATTAGGTGAAAAACAAATAGACAAATTAAAAGAAGAGCTCAAGTATAACTAAATTACTTTTATTAAGGGAAAAATAGAGTTTCACATACATGTAAAAATAAGTGAAGGGCTGGAGCAGTGGCTCAGCAATGACAGCATTTGCCTGGCATGCGAGACCAGGTGAGTTTGAACCCCAGCACCACGTATGAAAATAAATGTTGAAGCAGTGAAAGCCATGTGAAGAACTAAATAAGACTGATTCTCTCTCTCTCTCTCTCTCTCTCACTGCCACTCTCTCTTAAAAAAAAAAACAAATGGAGTTATTAGGATATCAAACTAGAATAAACAAGCTGATTGCAAATTGAAATAGTTTATTATTGTTTTCTATTTAGCATTTATTTTTCCAGTTAATACAATCAAGATTGAAGAAATGGAGTAAAAATTCATAGCCAATAAGTTATAAAATAACTGTTGATTTTTTAAAAAGTAATTAAAAACAGCTATTGTAAAAGGGTGACCTATAGACTCATGTCAATGTATCAAAATCATCAAATTCTCTCAAGATATTTGCATAGCTCTTTTAATATTTTGCAAAACAAAAATACAGAATAAATACACTTAATGGTATAATATTCATGGTTTGCTTTCAATTTTATATTTTTGATAGTCATCATTCAGATAAATAAATTTTTAAATACATGATTTAATTCAGAATTGTAAGTACAGATTTTAGTAAAATGTGGAGATCATATTACCTTATTGATATTCTTTAACTTCATTTGAAGTAAAAGTTACAGTATTTCAGAGCCATGTGGACATCCTTTTAACTACAACCATTACTGTTGGTTTGTAAAACTATACTTTATCACTCTACTAAAACCTTTATATAGCATTATATAATACAGAGCACTCTAGTTTTCCCTGTGGTATATAATGTCCCATACTTTTAAGTTTTCATAACCTCAGTGAGTAATATACTCTCCAAGTTACTGATTTTTTAAGTCTGAACAGAAAATACTCTTGATGAAATAACCTGGCTGATTAATAGACTTTTATGGATGTGACAAGTTGCATCAGTTCTAAATCACCATTTCTAAAATTTAAGGCATCTACATCTTAGATCTGCAACTAAGGAGGTCAGATCTCTGATTAGGTTTGTTTTCTTTGTGGTCTAATATTCTTCATCATGAATTTACTTCCAGGGAAATTTATAATTGTCTTCAAGGTTTTTTTTCTGGTTTTTTTTTTTTTCTTTGGTTATTGTTGCTGTTTGTCTGTCTGTTTGGTTTTTGGTATGGGGTGTTGAATTCAGTGGTGTTTAACCACTAAGCCTCATCCCCCATCCTTTTTGTTTTGAGACAGGGTCTTGATAAGTTGCTTAGGGTCTCACTAAATTGTTGAAGCTGGCTTTGAATTTGCAAGCTGCTTTCCTCAGTTTCCCACGTCACTGGGATTAGAAGTATGTGCCACTATACCCAGCTATTTTGTTTCAGCTTTAATAGAAAAATTAAACCTATATTCCAAAAACCTGGAATTATTTATATGGGTAAATCTTCATGCATTATATTTGACATACAATCAAATATCTCACCTATTATAACCTACGTAAAGATTCCAAGTGTTAATTTTGTAACCAAACCAGAAAGTTTTAGTTAACTCCTAAAAATGTTACTGTGCCTATTATTTTTTGTGACTTTTTTGACCTATAAAAACCTTTCCGCTAAAGCAGAATCAGTACTGTAATTTTTCTCAGCAAGTTTAGTAGAACATTAAATGAAGACATGTTTCTGTCTTTGTGTGTAACAGTAACAGAAAGTCAACACTTCCGGCTTGTTTATTTTATTGTGTTTTGTTTTGTAATTATTGTTTAATCCTTCTGATAATAACAGTTCTGCTACTGCATGTGGTATTGGTGTAATTTTCCCACTTGTAAATAGAAAAAGTTATGGCCTAAATAATTAGGTAATATCCCAAAAGGATGTAGCTCCTCAAGGAACACATACAGCATAATAAATGTGTTTAATTTTAATTTGGTCATGCCTAGATTATCGTGGTCTGCATATTGTTTTATTTAACTTTAATTTGCACACAATTATGGAAAAAACAATAAACACAAGGAAATTATACTCATACATGATATAGTCAAGTCAGTGATTTGGTATCTTAGAAAGATGGATATAGATTGAAAGATACCATAAATTCAATTGCATTACAACATGTTTGCATTTATTTATACATAGTATCAAGGGAGTGTTTCCAGAGCCTTCAACGTGTTTCTTCTCTAGAACAGAGTGAACTTCCTTTTGACATTCATAGGCAAGTCAATACTTTCAGCATCTTGGGCCTGGAGCAGTGGTTCAGCAGTTATGGCGCTTGCCTGGCATGTGTGAGGACATGGGTTCGAACCCCAGCACCTGTGCACAATGATGTGTTGCAGCGAAGAAAGCCACATGAAAAACTAAATGAAACTATTTCTCTCTGTCTCTCTCCCTCTCTCTCTCTCTCTCACTGTCCTTCTGGAGCTTAAAAAAAAAAATACTTCCAGCATCATGACAACTGAGAAGACTGGTCCTTTACAGGTCATTGTCCCTGAGAGTGTAGCTCTGGTAGCAGGGTAAATGCATTCAGACTCTGCAGTTTATCAGCCTTCTATCCCGGATATAACACAGGTGTACAATCCCTCAAGTATAAAACAAGTATGAAAATATCACACTCACAAGGTATTGTAGGATTAAATGAGATAATTCATGTGAAATATTTAGGGTAGAACAGAATATGCACGTAACAATTGTATATTGTCTAATATCATTAGCTTTGTGTCATTTATGAGCTTATGTCTCTCTACAAGTGGATGTGAAAATTTAAACTATTCTAAGCATGGTCATTTCTAAACTACACATAATTGTCTATACATAAGCATCTCTAACCCTATTTCTGAGGCTTTGATCTTGCTTTCAATATTATTTTCTACTTCCAAATCTCTGAATTTAAAGTATGACATTTTCATAATTCATATCAAAATTATTCTTTAGTAAGGGTTACTTTAGATATACACATATATCTCATGACAATTTACTCTAAGTATTGTAATTATCACTTAACTGTCTACACTTACTAGCTGGGTTTTTAAAATTACTTTTGCTCATAAATGGAACATCATCGGGTTTGAAAAATACTCAATAAATAATTATTGATGCATAAATAGTTATTTTAATTAAATCTGTATCTTTCTTTGTCCTCTATCCTCAATCAATATTGTACAGAGGAAGTGATGGGCATACATGTTGGCAAATGTCTTTATAAATCAAACATGTGAGTTGTTGAATTAATGCAACATTTAAACTAAAGCAAATACAGAGTCCTCTTTAATTACAGTAAATAAATACTGAACATATTACTTTAGTCTTGGCCTATTATTCTGTATATTAGGAGAATTCAATTAAATTTCATTCAAATAAAGAATTAAAAATTTTGTAAATTTGACATAATATCCTATAGCATTTATAGTTATAATAGTATAACATGAAAAGGCCTTAGGAGTGTAAGGAAAATAATTTAAAGTGAAAAAAATCACATATTCCTTCTGATTAAATATATTCAATTCTGTTTTTAGTTAATAAAGTTCAGAATATATATATATCCTAAATTTCCAAAACAGTGCTATTTTCCCATTTGGAGGTTGTCTAGGTTCTTAACTCTACTAACCTTGATGATGTCTAAAAGGGAAACCTGACATTCCTTACAACAGTAAGAGTTGTGCAGGGATGATTGCTTGTTCTTATTACAAACAGGTTAGCAAAGCAAATTCCTTTGCATGCAATCAACTGAAAGAAAACTTGCCTAAAGGTTTTGTATTTTTGTTGTGTTAGAGGATATACATTTTTCCTGAGTTGTTTATTCCTTTCTCCACAGGAAACTGAAGTATGATGGTGAGGTGACAAAAATCAGAAATATTATCATTGCATGATCCAAATCATATTAATATTAAAATGATCTAAACTGCATGGTTAATAAACCCAAATTAGACAAAAGAGTTGCTGGAAGCTAGGAGTTTATGTAAGTTCAGATACTGGTGATAAACAAATTATTCTTAGAAGAAATTTATTTCATGGTTTTTGTGTGTCATTTAAAAGTTTTAGATACAAGCAAGTTCTTCAAAAAGGGTTTTCACTGTGATTTTGTAAATTCAATCATTCAATTTTTTTAAGGAAAGTATAACTCATGTAATAGCTAAACTTTCTTAAAACTTTGCTTTTGATAGTCATCAGCTAAGTACTTTATCTTAACAGAAATTTTCCTCAGCTAGGAATATTTTTATTTCCATTTTACTTAGAATCTAAGGCTTAGACAGAAGAAATAACTTCTTCATGGAGGGCCCATTTCCTTGATTGGATGAGGTTTTCCAGTAAAACATCCTGTTTGGTAGTCATTGCTGCTGTTTGTAAAATCATCTTTTTAATCAAGAAATGCATGCAGGGCTAGGGTCCCATAAAGATATCAAAAACATATTAAACCAAGAAATACGAATGCATAGAGTGATCTAACATTTTCTCAAAATTCTTAAAGAAAATTACAGAATGAGGATGTTGATAACAGTGATGCCACATTTTATTTTTTTAAAAAAAATGCATTCTCCATAAAGCTAACTACTCTTTCAGTCTGTCACAAATATGATAATACATTTAGAATGTCTAAATTTTTGATAACATTGGTTTTTTAACTTAAATACTGTAAATTTGTACAACTGAGAACATTTTGTATATGTCAGGGAAAATGGCATAGCATAAATAGAACGGAAGAGTTCATCAATATTTCTAGATTGTTATTTTCTTACAGTGTTAATACCTTCCTTCTATAGATAAGTAAAATAAGCAACTTTCCATGTTACCATGTCTAGGTGGAATTTGAGCCTATGACTACTTCATTTTAAGCTGGAGTTTTTGACAACGTAATAGGGAAAATCCTAAAAGGTATATAACCCATTTCCCGTGGAACCATTTGAAGGGGTGAAATAATAACATTGGTCCCCTGCCAATTTTAGGAGCAGGTGACAAAATAATTCACTACTAAAGTTAGACGGCAATGGAGATACCAATTTTAACCAAAGCATTAGTAGCCTACCAAGCAAGGTTTTAAATAGGCCAATGATATGGTTTTGTAATTCTGGTTTCTTAATGCAGTCAGAACCTGTATTACATTTAACAGAGCTATCAATAAGGTTTTAGGCAACCTCATGCATTTATGTATGAATTGTAATGGAATCCACAAAAAGATAACATCTTGAAGATACAAAGAAAAAAAATGAACTCAACAAAAATCCAGTTTTACACACTGCATGCATTCTCTGTCAAGGAAAATATAATATCTTGTTAAGCTGTAAGGTTTGTACAGATAAGCTCTAAAATATTGCTTTTCTACTATGGTGCAAAGATCTTTTTATGTACTTAAGACAAAGAAATCTTAGGTCTGGTAGCTTATTTTAATATATTATTTTGAAAATGAATTTTGTACTCTCAAGAGTTAGATATCTTCATCCTGCTATTAGAGCAGATAATTGAGAGTGTTATTCTGAGAAAAGCAATGTTTATTGTGTTTAATCTCCTAATTGTGTAATGGTCATGTCATTTTTTACAGTAATATATGTCTACAAATTTGCTTTCAAAGGAATATTTTAAAGGAATAACTTCATAAACCAAGTAAAAGCGTACTCTTTCCTTGTTTTCACCTAACATTTGTAAGTAGAATAGAAGGCTTTTAAAACATCACAGGCTATAATTTCATGTATATGGAAATGAGACATCAGGGATTCTACCAGGTGGTACAGAAACAAAGAGGTTGATTTAAATGTAAAACTTCTAAAGTCAAAGCAAGCCAAAGGGCATTTTCATTTGCAGTACCTGTACTTCCCCAAGCTTGTATTCACTGGCTTTCTAATAAAACCTGAAGAAAACCATGTGACATCTGCAGATGCTCTGTTCTTTGGGTATTTGGGACTAAAAAAATTACAGTCAACTAAATCTCTCTGTTCTTAGTTATTTGGGACCAAGAGCACCAAAACAAATGAAGATTACTCTCAACATGTATCCCAGGTTAAAGAAACAATTATTCCTCTGTTTACGTCTCTAAATTTATATTTGCAATTAATATGTTATTATTTTTATAATATTAATCATAAAATTAACATTTTCTGAGTATTCTCTTTGCAGTATACCCTTCTTCAAATGCCTTCAATATGTTAGTTCAGATAGATAGACAAGACTATAGTTTTGATTTTGAAAATAAGAAAACCAAAGCAAAGATAGCGTAAGCAATGTGCCTAAAGTTGCTAAAATTGTACAAATTGTAGAAATAATAAGTAAAATAGTTTCATTTCAAACCAATGGTGATGCTTATACACACACACACACACACACACATTTTAATGCACGCACACATGTATGCCTATGTGCACTTATAAATATCTATAAACAGAGTAAAATTTATTTTATATACATATACACTTATAAGCATTTATATACATTTTGTATAATATAGGTTATGTGTCTAGCACATAAACATCTCAGCTTTTTTTACTTTTTGAAGTGTATGTATGTGTTCACATATATGTGTACACATCTTTTTGCAATGGTAGACTGGCACACAAGCCAGAGTTCTAAAGAGAAACAGAACACAGGAATGTGTATGTGTGTGTGTGTGTGTGTGAGAGAGAGAGAGAGAGTGTGTGTGTGTGTACACAGAGACTGTAGACTGGAAGATTGAAAACTCTGAAAACCTTGGCATGAGCTAATGCTCCAGTCCTGAGAATTTCCTCTTCCTCAGGGAAACTTCAGATTTGTTCTTAAGGACTTTTGAATTATTAAACAAGGTTCACCAAGTTATTCAAACACAATTTCCTTTACTGAAGGTCAAATAATAACAGGCCATATCTACATCTACAAAATATCTTCACAACAATTCCTGAACAGGCTTTTGGTTGATTATCTGTGTATAATAGGGTAGTCAAATTAATCATCACAAACTGAAATAATATGAATACAGAAGAACAAAAACAGCTGGAAATGGTAGACCAGGAGCAGAAGTTGAGTATAAAATGGCAAGCCTTCTACATTAATTAGATTATTCCATTATGAATCAAAATTTTGTTTTGTCTAGACTACTGGTATAGTTTGAATATGTGGTGTTCCCCAAATCATCTCCTATTAACGTGGGAATGTTCAGAGGTGATAAGATTACGTGAAATGTGACCTAATTGGTCTAACTGAGCTTGAGTAGACTGACTGGGTGGTAACTATAGGCAGTTGGAGCATGGTTAGAGTAGGTGGGTCATTGGGGGCTGGCCTTTGCAGGATCCTGTGGACCCTTTTTCCCCTTCTCTCTCTCTCTGCTTCCTGACCCAGCCAGGAGATGAACAGCTTTCCTCCTCTGGGCCTTCCCCCATGATGCGCTGCCTTACCTATGACCCAAACCAGTGGAGTTGGCCATCTATTAACTGAGACCTCCAAAACCCAGAGCCCTAAATAAACTTGGCCTCCTCTAAGTTGTTCTTCTCAGATATTTTGGTCACAGCAATGCAAAAGCTGACTCAAATGCTAAGCATGATTTTAATTAATGTTGGAGATTTCTAACTTTCCTTTTTTTAATTGGAGAGAAAAAAAAAGCAGTAAGAGGCCTGTACTTTCAGGGATCAGCTAGCTCTGATTTTCAGTAACTGACAGAGCAGGTTTTTAGTAGAAACCAAAGTATTCACACATTCTCCTTCATTTTCTTTGCAATGAAGTCCCAGAAAACTGAATTTATCTGAAAACAAAAAAGCCCTCATGGGGCCAGGAGTAGTAGCTCAGAGGTTACAACACTTGCCTGGCATGTGTGAGGACCTGGGTTCAAACCCCAGCACCACGTACAAAACTATGTCAGAAAAACAACCTCGGATGAAAAAAATACATAAAGTTGATTATTTCCCTCTCTCTTAAAAAAAAAAAAAAGGAAAAGAGAGACCGAAAACCTGAGGTTGAATGATATGGAAAAGTTAGCAAATACTAAAAAATCCAAAATAGGGAAGGAATAAGTCAATTACAGAACATGAAGAAATGGAGTAAAATAGTGAAAACTGAAAGAATAGTGAAGTAAGAATAAAATTGAAGACAATAAAAGAAAGTAATTTGATGCATTGGGACAAATAGATATGCATAACAGAATAGTTATTTTTGAGGAAGAATTAATTATCTTAAATCTTTGTGCATTTCTTTAAAAAGCAAATGAACATTGGAATTGAAAATATATATTACAGAAAGAAGCAGGAATTCTGTAGTTGTGTTAATAACTTGATTGCTCTCCATAACCAAATAGACAATTTAGCATTACCTTCACCCCCAATTCACTTTAATGCTCATAATTTCCTTTTGATTGTCAGCTAACTAAGCAATTATAAAAGTTCCACTTTTCTACCTATCTAGTAAACATTATCTTAATGTCAACCTTGACATTCTTAACATGGATAAAATATATATCCAATAACTTGCAAACATGCAGAGTATGATCAGTTTGAAAATTCAGATAATGTTTTTGATTATTTGAAAAGAATTATATTATAATGACAAGGTTCAAAATCATGCAACATTGTGAAATTTCAAAATAGCATTATTGACTGTACTGGTTTACTCACATTGCAATGCTATTGTAGAGATAAATAAAATAAAACTTTCTTATTATCAATTTAAATCATTAGCAATAATAATTGTTTGAATGGCACCATCCTTGGCTTGTTTTGTCATTATACTTTTATTCTTGATTGTTTAATGATGAATCCCTCCTAATTGTAAGACCATATTTAAGGAATAAAAAATAATAATTGTTTTTAAAATACTATAAATAAATGTGTTTTCACATATAAATAAGATAAAGTATAAAATATGGAAGTTAGACTTGGGCATAACTCTGAAGTAAAGTGCTTTCTTAGTATACAAAAAGTCTTGGCATCAGAAAATAAATAATTAAAGCATATTTGCATTATATTTATATATGGAGATTACATGATTTAAAATCAAATTGTATCATTATATCTTAAAAATTAAAGTATACAAAATATTTATTATAGCATAAATACTCTTCTAGCCACTTCATAATGTTTAACAATAGAATATAAGATTTATAGAATATATGCAAGGACAACCCTAACGCCCATGTTTTCAGGTCAAAGTTCAAGAAAAAAAGACTGGAAATAGATCTCTTGCTAGGTTATCCTTACTTGAAAAGCAAGGTGGAAAAGAATCTAGCCAGAATTATGCAGCTCAGAAGGTAATTAGCTTAGAAAATAGTATTTATTGAATTAATGTTTAAGGATAACATATATAATTTTCATTCCTTCTTGAGACTCATAGCATTTATCTTCTAATTTATGAGAGATGTTCTGCAAGATTAGAATTGTCTATTCTATAAATTTTAAGTAAACTCAATTTCAAACCTATCTGATGCTGATGTTTTCTCCAAAGGATAATTTGAAATTACAGATGCAGTGCCTTTAAGCTATTAAAAATATTGAGGTTATCTATTTCATACTGAGTCCAGTTAGGGTGGTTTTAATTTTTTAAGTATCTATAAATTTCATCCCCGAAGGAACTTGCGGTGATTTAATTGTGTCCCTTTTCTCCGGCATTTCTTAAAATTATCATTAGTATAAGCTAAGAATGAGACATCTTGGGGAGTCTACCCAAAACAGCCCGGCTCTATTCCAGTCTTCCCCTAGAAGTAGGATATCCTCAACTGCTCTAGCCTGGTGTGTGTGACATGTGATGAGGACTAGGGGTGGTGCTGTCTAGAGTCCATCAGTTGTGATGCAGGTAGATTATGAGAATTTAGGACTTCATTCCCCTGAGCAGGTTTCCTGATTCATGGGAGACTGCCCCACCATAAGCCTGGGCTTGTTTACTAATTGTAAGCAATAAACCTGCTTCACATAGCTTGCTGTATATGAATGTGTTCCCTCTATCCAGACTGGAAGTCCATGGTAAGACTGCTTCCCAGTGCAAAGTTACATCATTCAGGCTTTGAATTGTTTCCCTGATGGTTAGTGATGATGTTTTAGTCTTTTTTTTTTTTCACTGTAACCAAAAGACCAGACAAGAACAATTAATTAAAGGAAGAAAAGTTTATTTTGGGGCTCACTGTTTTAGAGGTCTCAGTCCATAGATGGCTGACTCCATTGCTCTTGACCTGAAATGAGACACAACATCATGGTGACTGAGTGTGGTGAAAGACAACAATTTTGGGCATAATGATCAGGAAACAGAGAGAGCCTACACTCACCAGATACAATAAAATATGTAACCCCAAAGCAAGCCCCCAATGTCATACTCCTCCAGCCACAACCTTCTGGCCTACAATTACCATCCAGTTAGTCCCTAACAGGAAACCAAACACTGATTGGATCAACGTTCTCATAACCTGATAATTTCAACTCTAAGCCTTCTTGGATTGTCTCACACATGAGTTTTGTGGGGCCATCTCATATCTAAAACATAACAGATGTTGGACATCTTTTATATATCTATTGGTCATTTTATGTGTTTGGAAAAATATCGATTCAGGTCATTTATCTGTTTAGTTTAACTTAGTTTACTTTTGTTATTTTTGCAGTGCTAGGGATTGAACCCAGTACCAAAGATTGAACCCAATGCCTTCCACATGCTAGACAAGTACTCTAACACTGAGCTGTATCCCCAGCCCTTACTCATTTTTATCATGATATTTCACTTTGTGCTATTGAATTGTAGGAATTCCTAATATATTTGGAATATTATCATTTTATCAGATATAGGGCTTGCAATTCTTAAATACCAATAGTGGTCTTTTCACTATTTTGAGATCTAAAATTACTTGGTACAGATTATTATACTTTTGAAAAATTTTAATTTATTTTATTAAAAACAGAAAATTATACCAATTTGAATTTTGTTTAAGATTCCTTCATGATCTCATGCATGTAAATCGTTGTCAAATGTTCCATGTTTTCGGGGGGAAATTGTTAGTGTTATATTCCACAGATTTCCAGCCATATTAACTGTGCTATTAAAATATTTCATTTCTTATTTTTTCTGCTAGATTTATCAATTACTAAAATAAGTATATCAAACTACCTCTACATAATAGAAGATTTTTTTTCTGACAGCCATTTAATTTGGTTCTATGCAATTATGGTAGACTGGTTGCATTAATAACCTTGATTCTTCACTTCTCCTTGAATCTGCAGCCTTTGTTTAAACATAGAGCCTCCTCACTTTTCTCTACTCTTTGCCTTCTTTACCCAGTGGAATTTTGGTAAACATTCATGAGCTTGAACAGAGCTTGGAAAATTGTGCTTGTTTCTTACCATCTGCTGATTACAAAGAGTTCATGCCTTGGCCTGTCTTTTGCAGAACTGCTGGCCAAGACTATCCAGACTAGCAGACAATTAGCTAATGAGCAGTTATATAAGTAATACTATTTGATACCAAAACACCACACATTCAGTCCAAGCCCAATCAACTGACCTGCAATCTCATGAGAAAATGTGCTTTTTAAAAAATGCTCCTAATTATGTGTGTGTTTGTATTTCTTGTCATTTAAATATTTTATTGCAATGGAAAAATGACAAAATATTTTATGTTCTTAGAGCCACACACATACATTCTGCTCTGTGACTGGAGATTGACAACATTTCGTTAGATCAAGACTCTCCAAGACAAGTGGTATTTTTCACATTTTTTCTTTCTGTTAGTCTAATTTTTGCTTGGTAAAATCTCTTGTTACACTATATTTGATATTTCTTCATCTCCATGCTTTGTGTGACTCAGACAGTATAGCTGTGGAGCCTCTTATGGATTAGATTCCCTTACTTGTGCTACGTATAATATGGAGAAGACTACAAAAACATAGAAAAAAACAGATTGGAAGCCTGATACTCACTTGCAATTTTCACTTTATGACTCATTGTCAATGGATCACAAAATACCAAAATACTTTGAGCTTATTTCCCACTTGATTTATATGTAGTGGCTAACTTTAAATGTCAACTTGACTGGATAGGAAGACGTGTAGAGTTCAAGCAGTTTACTGATGGAGTTTTTTGGATCTTCCAGGTACAGAATCATGTCATCAGCAAAAAGAGAGAATTTTACTTCCTCTCTTCCTATTTTCATCCCTTTGATTTCTTTCTCTTGCCTAATTGCTCCAGCTAGGGTCTCAAGAACAATATTGAATAAAAGTGGTGAGAGCAGACAGCCTTGTCTTGTTCCCGACTTTAGTGGAAATGCTTTCAGCTTTTCTCCATTTGGTACTATACTAGCTGAGGGTTTAGCATATATAGCCTTAACAAAGTTCAGAAATGGTCCTTTGAACCCCATCTTCTCTAGAGTTTTGAACATAAAAGGGTGCTGGATTTTATCAAAGGCCTTTTCTGCATCCATTGAGATGATCATATGGTTTTTGTCCTTGATTCAGTTTAAGTGGTGGATTACGTTAATTGTTTTGCTTAAGTTCAACCAGCCCTGCATTCCTGGGATGAAGCCCACTTGATCATGATGCATTATTTTCTTGATAAGTTTTTGAATACAGTTTGCTAGTACTTTGTTGAGGATTTTTGCATCCAAGTTCATAAGGGATATTGGTCTGTAGTTTTCTTTTCTTGATGTATCCTTGTCAGGTTCTGGTATCAGAGTTATGGTTGCTTCATAAAGTGGATGGGAGCATTCCCTCCTTTTCAATTTCTTGGAATAACTTAATAAGGACAGGTGTTATTTCCTCCTCAAAAGTGTGGTAAAAATCAGCGGAGAAGTCATCCGGTCCTGCGCTTTTGGCAGGATACAAGATCAACACACATAAATCAATAGGTTTCCTATATACTAATAATAATAGGACTGAAGAAGAATCAGAAAATCAGTCCCTATCAAAATAGCTTCAAAAAAAATAAAATACTTGGGAATTAACCTAACAAGGGAAATCAAAGATCTCTTCAATGAAAACTACCAAACACTGAAGAACGAAATCCAAGATGACCTAAGAAGATGGAACTATGTCCCATGCTCTTGGATAGGCAGAATTAGTATAATAAAAATGGCCATTCTACTGAAAGCTTTATATAGATTTAATGCTATCCCTATAAAGATACCTATGTCATTCTTTACAGATATAGAAAAAGCAATTCTCAAATTCATTTGGAACAATAAGAAACCAAGAATTGCCAAAACACAACTAAGCAAGGAAGATGAAACAGGTGGTTTTGCCATTCCAGATCTAAAACTATACTATAGAGTCATAATAACAAAGACAGCATGGTACTGGCATCAAGATAGGAAAGAAGACCAATGGAATAGAATAGAAGACCCCAAAACAAACACTCAAATCCTTAAACATCTGATTTTGACAAAGGGAGACAAAATATTACATGGAGAAGTAACAGCCTCTTCAACAAATGGTGCTGGACAAATTGGTCATCCACCTGCAGAAAATTGAAATTAGAGCCATATCTTTCTCCTTGCACAAGAATCAAATCAAAATGGATCAAGGAGCCAGGTATTAAACCAGCTACCTTGCAACTGATAGAAGACAAATTAGGTCCAACATTTCAACATTTGGGAGTAGGCAAAGACTTTTCTCAACATTTCTCCTAAAGTGAAGGAAGTAAAGTAAAAAATCAGTGAATGGGATGCCATAAAGCTAAAAAGCTTTTGTACTGCCAAGGAGATAATCAAAAGAGTCAAGAGGTTTCCTACAGAAATGGAGAGAATTATGGGCTATGATCCCTCTGACAGGGGTCTCATATCCAGAATCTATAAAATCCTCAAAAATGTCAACTACAAAAACACTAACAGCCCAATTAATAAATGGGCCAAAGAGCTAAATAGAAACTTCTCACCAGTGGACATTGATCAAGCCAATGAATATGTGAGAAAGTGCTCTAAATCACTAGTAATCAGAGAAATGCAAATGAAAACCACATTAAGATATCACCTTACGCCAGTCAGAATGGCAAAGATGAAGAAAATAAACAATAATAGATGCTGGAGGGGCTGTGGAGAGATAGGCACACTAACACACTGTTGGTGGAGCTGCAGGCAGGTACAGCCCCTCTGGAAAGCAGTATAGAGAATCCTCAAAAAACTAGGAATGAGCCCACCATATGATCCTGCTATTCCACTCCTTGGTATCTTTCCAGGGGATTTAGAATCAGCACATTATAGTGACACAGCAATATCTATGTTCATAGCAACACAATTCACTATTGCTAGGCTATGGAAACAACCCAGATGTCCCTCACTGGATGAATGGATCCAAAAACTGTGGTACATTTATACCATGGAATTTTACACAGCAATTAGAAACAATGATATTGCAGCCTTTGAAGGTAAATGGATGGCTATGGAAGAAATCATGCTGAGTAAAATCAGCTTAACCCAGAGAACTAATGGTCGACTGTCTCCACTCATCTGTGGAGGTTGGGACTAGACCCTGACCAGTGAGAAAGTTGGTCTATTATCACGTGTTAAATCCAGATAAGATATAATGCTATACAACATAATCCTTTTTTAGAGATATTGTGGGAAGGGGAAGGGAGGGATAAGGGTGGGTAATTGAAGGGGCACTCCTGGGGGTAGTTGTAATATCCAGAATCTATACACATTTTATATTATTTTGTTAAAAACTTGTATGGTTGTTCAAAAATAAAAAAAATTAAATTAATAAAAAGACATGTAGATAGCTGGTGAGCCATTCTTTCTGTATATATCCAAGAGGGTGTTTTCAGAACAGAAGATGTTTTAATCCAGATGGACAGGGACAACCACTAGCTGAGCACCATAACCAGACAAAAAGGCTACAGAAAGATGAATTCATTCTCTTCTAGAGCTGAGACATACTTCCTGTCCTGGGATATCAGAACGTGAAGCTGAAGAATCCAGCAATGCCTATAGCATAACTGGTACAAATCTAGCCTCTTTACTTTGAGATTATTGTGGAGCTTCTCAGCCTCCATAATCACATGTGCCAAATCCCCTAATAAATTTTCTGTCATATATCTGCCTTTCTGTCCTATTATTTGTGGCTTTCTAGAGACCCTTCATAATTCAAAAGACTAACACAGGATTCCTCGTGGATTTAGTCTTATAGTTGAAGGATAAATTGATGGAAAGGCATTTCAACAAAATAAGTACCTAGACAAAAAGTGTTTTAGGTCCCATGAAGTTCTCTCATGTACCTGCAAGAGTGGAATATTCTGGACATTAATATTGTAAGTATGCCTTACACTATGATCTTGATTGAGAAGATTCATTAACCATAACTATAACAAATCTACCACCAGCAAAAATTGTGGTATATATAATTTCATAGTATATATGTAATAATAAATGGGAAAGTAGAACTTTGGGAGGCACGCATTTGTCACCACTACTATGTCATAACTATAGCATAGAATATGAGAGCTGATTAAAATGCAGTTTTCTTAAATGGGATAAATAAAAGTGTGAACATGGGTGTAAAATCTAAGGATGTGAAATTAGATGTCCCCAAGAATCTAAAAGTGCAGATATCTATTTTTCTTGAAACTTTGTTTTAAAATCTGATGATTTTAAAATGTATTTCCCTACAAACTTGGCTGAATTTTCTTTTTATTTATAATCTGAAATTTGCTAATGTTGACTAACAAATTTATTCTATATGTCATGATATCAGATATTTGACTTTCAATGTATACTAGTTTTAGAGTTGCTAATGTGGCTTGTGTATGGTTTATCCCTCTGAAACTTATGCTGAAATTGGGTTTCCAGTGTAACAGTGTTGAGAGGAGGTAGGTTCTTTAGGAGATAATTAGGTCATTAAGAGAAATTAATGTAGCTGGGCATGGAGGCTCCAGGTATTTGGGAGGCTGAGGTAGAAGGATTGATTATCCTCACAAGTTTGAGACCAGCCCAGGAAACATAGGCAGATACTGCTTCTAAATAAATAAATATTTTTAAATATGCTAATGCACTTCTCAGAAGATTGGGTTAGCTACTGCAAGACTCAGCATGAGGCCCTCACCAAAAGCCTAGAAGTTGCTGGCACCATGGTTTTTGACTTCCCAGACTCCAGAACCATGGACCAAAATAAATTTCTATACTTCTTGCATCAGCCAGCCTCAGATATTGTGTTACAGCAGCAGATAAAACAAGGATAAACTTTCTTTCCAGGAACTTGCTTTTGCTTTACTATGACCTCACCATATTCTTATTTTTAACTTTAAAAAAAAAAAAAAACACCAGTGGTCAATTCATTACAAAGTGTCATTTAAAAGTATTATACTTGACAATTTAAATCTTCTATTAACAGTTGTATTCATTGTGATGCTTCTCAAAATTTTCAATGTCATAACATGCATAAAAATGTTAAAACTATACAACATGTATGACATATTTTTAAGAGTACAAGCTATTTAAGAGATAAACATTTCTACAGACTTTTAATACATCTTTGTTCCCTCATTGCCTGTTTATGGAAACCTACGTTACAAGTAAAAATACACAGATTATAAAAGTTTGTTTAATGTAGTTCGTTCTGTTTACCACACAATTGTAGGATGTAAATGTTTTCTCTATTCCTATAATTTGACTAATTCCCACAATTAGCTTTTTCTTTCAGAAATTCTTAACCTATTTCAAAACTTGTACTTAGTAACATCCCTTTAAAAATATATCAAGTAATGAAAGTGAATAACACAAAACACTGCTGCTATCACATATTAAATGTAGCCCCAAAACCCACCTCTTACAAAAGTGATGTATGGGATCCATGGTACATGAACCCCTATTCCTATCCATTCATCAAAGTCTAGTTGTTCTCCAGGTACAAATAGATAACTCTACTGTTTCCCAAGGGCATAGATATGTAAGCAGAGCGCTATCTAAGTCAGATGAAAAATAAATATACCTGTTCAAGTGCAAAAATACAGCAAATGCATCTGTTATTTATGATGCCAAATCTTTCATGAATTTGATGCTCTGTTTTCAATATAAAAATGACAAAAAGGGCCATACTACATGTCTGCATAGACCATGTTCACATATGTAAGTACTAATGAAAATTTGAGAGATTCATGTAGATTATGCAGGTAAAACTGCTGTTTTGCCTGAAATCAGGTCATATAAAGTCAATGTTTCCAGGTAAGGGCATAAGCTTGTATTTGAAAAGGAAAATATTACTCATGACCACACCTGGATCATAAAACATTGGCTTATGAGGCTGGAGCAGTGGCTCAACAGTTAACGGCGCTTGCATGCGAGTTCAAACCCCAATATTACGCATGCAACAAGGTCTCAGAGCAACGAAAGCCACATGAAAAACTAAATAAAATTGATTCTCTCTCTGTGTCACTTTCTCTTTAAAAAGTAAAAACAGTGGCATAAATGCACACAAAAGACTAATTATTGTCTGGAAATTTTCTGATTTTGATATCCTGTGAAACATCAATGTATTAAGAGAACAGTGAGAATTTAGTTGGAATTCCTGGTAAATATATGTAATTATTAGACCAAGACTGCAACTACTTAAACATAACTGTATTGCTTGTACAAAAGGGCAAGTTTTCAAAAAGGCTGAAAAGTAACTTTTCAATAGAATAATTTTAATTACAGGAATATTTTTCAATGCCTTCTGATATATTTTATATGACATATATCACAAAACTTTGGGGAATGGTATTTGCTTAAGGCCTGCGAAGATGTTAATATGAAGATAAATAATCATGAAAATGAATTGAAGGCCACAAATAACAAGAAAATTTTATTTATTAATTTTCCTTTATTTTGATTCTTAATAAAGGAAAAACAAAAGATATGAAAAGGAAGTGAGGATGGGTGGCTGTTTACTCCCTTGTTTCAAGTTTTTTTCAATAATTTATAGCATTTGGAGTAGCTATCCTTCCAAGTTTTGCCTTCTAGTCTAGACATCTTTGCACAAATACTTGCTTTGTCCACCTTTCTTTTTTACTTAGCCTTGGTGGTAAGTTTCCTTCTCCTGTTTCTCTTTAGCACACTGTTCTTTTAAAGCACCAGTGAGAAGGTAATATACGACCTGAATTCTAAGCGAGATAACAAAACCATTGTGGTTCTTTCACAGCTTTCTAATACGCAGTGGGACTATGTATTTCCAAAATATTAGTTTCTTCTTGGTCAATACTTGGGGACAATCCACTTTACTTTGTCAGCCTGATTGGTATATCTTTCTGCTGTTACAGAAATAACACACAGATAACATTTCCATTTCAGTGGAGATAATGATGCACTGAAGTCGTTCTCAGGTATACTGAAATGATGACATTGCAGGGAAGTTTATATTTTAAAGTAAAGAAGTTACATTCCATTAGGTGTTAGTATCTCATAAATATGCAGTTCACTAAGACACTTCCAAGAAAGACAGAGAGTTGGTACATATTTCCAAAATTGTTTGACAGACATAAAATGTGACATAAATCTCAATGAAATAGACATGAAAACTTCATCTATAGTGAAACTAGTCAAATTCCCATCATCTTCCCACGCACTCTGAAATATCAACTTGACTCAATGAAAGTTAGATGAAGCTGAGAAAAGATGCAGGAGCTAATACTCAATTTTCTGGCAAAGTGGGAACAGTGAATTTGCAAAACTGCACACAAGATTTTTTTTTAAAGGACAATATATTTTTTTTTTTATGCTGAAGTTATGAGAGCTAAAGCCCTGGATAGACTGTCAAGAGCATTAGGGAAAAAACTGTTTGGAAATCAGCCCAGCCAGCAGACCTGAAGCAAAATTCCATCTTTGAAAGCAGGGCGTCTGAGACTTTAATGTGCCACAGAATTGTCAGAAGGGCTTGTAAAATGTGTGTTACTGGATCCTGCTCACAGAATTTCTCATTTCCTAGATTACTGGGTGATGTCTGAAAAATTGCTCTCCTAAAACATTCTCGAGTGATATTGAAGCTACTTGTCTGGGACAATTTGAGTTATTAATGACACTTTTAAAAGTTACGATTTTTTATTTCTGATCTGTGGGCAAGGCACACTCTCACTCTAATACCTGTGGGATCGGAGTAGGTAGAAGACCTATAAATGGTATTCTGAAAAGCCGAATTACTTTCACAAAGCAGCAGTCTGGTATCATGTTGTGAAAGTTCATGCAGTGTCAGCTTGGCAAAACTAAATTTCCTCCCCAAGAGTTCCCTTTCTAGACTACTTCCAGAGAGGTTGAACTATAAACAAAACATATATGCATTGATATAACCATTCTAAAATTTAACCTAAATTGTTTCAAGTAAAATCAATTTAACCAATAGAGTATGAACTTTCAAGGGAAAGAAATATGCTAAAAACCATAACTCTTTATTCAAAGCTGCAGTAGGGACTGGATCAGTGGCTTGGTGGTTACAGTGCTTGCCTGGCGTATGCAAGGATGAGGGTTTTAACCCTAGCACCATGTATACAACAAAGTGCCAGAGCAATGAAAGCCACATGAAAAAATAGATAAAATCAGTTCTCTTTCTCTTTCTCACTGTTCCTCTCTGTTAAAAAATAAAAAACATCAACAAAACTATGTATTAGACTTTTGTCTTTTTAGAGAACTTGTCAATGCAATAGATAACTGAAAAGCAGAGGAAAAAAAAAGAAAATGGAAAGAAATTACTACAATTTTCTCCTACATTCTCCTATGTAGAATAGAGGGGGCATAAAAGTTGGTTTATATTTTTAAAGTGCTTACTCTCAAGACCAGTGTAATGGTTTGGATATGGTATGCTTCCCAAAGACTCTTCTGTTAAAGGTTTGATCCCCAGTGTGTCAATGTTCAGAGGTGGGAATTTTCTGGAAGAATTGGATCATGAAAGCTCTTAACTCATTAATGGATTAACCCATTCAGGGATTCATAGCTGAATGGACTTTTGGGAGGCAGTGGACACTGTACGAAGTGGAATGTAGTTGGAGGGAGTGGGTCCCTGGGGGTATGTCACTGGGGATTATACCATGTCTTAAGTGTCTTTCTCTCTCTCTGCTTCATGGCGCCATGTGCTGATGTTTCCACCTCACCAAAGCCTTAAAAGCTGTGGAGCAAGCTGACCAGGGGATGAAGTTATAAGGACTTTATAAAGTTGTTGTGAGAAACAACCCTTATCATATAAGAGTACCATTAAAGAAAACAAAGCAAAATAAGACTATTTCACAATACTTGAGTAGAATAAGTTTTAGCCAAAAGTTAAAATATTGCTTTTACAGAAAAAAACTAAATAGAAAGGTGAATTAAGATATAAATTCATATTGGTTGGAGGCAAATCAATTTCACAACTTTTTATTAATTTAACTCAAGTTTTAAAGAAATCTTACTTTATAAAAAAGATAAAAGAGAGGGCTGGAGCTGTGGCTCAGTGGTTTCGGCGCTTGCCTGGCAAGCACGAGGACCCAGGTTCAAACCCCAGCACCACGTACACAACTAAGTGTTGGAGCAAGAAAGGCCATGTGAAAAACTAAATAAAGTTGTTTCTCTCTTTCTCTGTCTCTCTCACTGTCCCTCTCTCTTTAAAAAAAAAAAAAGATAAAAGAGGTAAAATTGTCATTGATTTTTATCATATATTACATTTTTCTGGTTAAAACTAAAGATCAAATAAAGTAGACTTTGTGGTAGATTGAGGTGAAATAGATTCTCAGTAGATTAACAAAAAATATCAATTCTTGGGATAAAATACTAATGGAACAGTATGAAACTAGGATAAAGAATAAGATTTATTATGGTTCCATATAATTAAAGCAATTTTAGAGTCCAAATTGCTATAATAATGACTATTTTGAAAATCCATACATTTGCAAAAAGTAAAACTATGGCTGGGGACCTAGATATCCATACAAATATGTATTTCAATTAGGTAATCTTTAAAAAATGCTGTCTTTTTCACACATTCTATCATTTTGGAAATGATTTCTGAGTTGCTGCAAAAACGAAAAAAGATGAACAAAGGCATCACATTTATGACATTTATATTTTTCAGATAATATGTGCTGTTGATGTAACTATTAATTATTTCTCTGCACTAAAACTCACTCACAGACAAATGAAAGAACAGCTCTTAGTGGCATATTTGGTTACAGGTTTGTTAAAATCTGGTTGTAACTTTTCAGTCCTGGTCTCATTACATTACTAGAATTATTCTTCTAAGGTCAGTGAGGTGAAGAAGGACTGGTTATAGGAGAAAGATTTCCAGAACAAAGGAAGAAAAGGCAAATTATTTCAACATGTATTTCATCAACTGAAAAAAACCTGATTCATGGCCCTTCCTATTCTCATTTGCAGGTCTTCTCAAGTTTTACCTAACCCCTGTGAGATTCTCTGACAACTTAAACTGCTTTGAGAACAGACTACTTGAAGTAAAATAATACCAAGACTGATTTTACACAGGTAAGTAAATGTGACAGGAGCATCAATAGAAATGAGTGCATTACCTAAGAAGTTAGGTCTCACATTCTAAATTACGCCAGTTATTGAGAACAGCCTCATTTGTTTGAAATTTAGGCAGAACTGTAAATGTAATACACATGTTCACATCTTTTCAGGTATGGCATAAACTGTTCAATGTGGTCAGAGTAACTTACTGATAACTAAAATGAAGCCTTTGGTAAATTATTTTTAATCGTGGTGCTCCATATAGTGTATCTTTTTGGTTCGAAGAGGTAGTTAAATGCAATCAAGTCAACTCAATAAAAGTTTGGAGAGTGTCCTGAAAAGAAAAAAAGACACAAATGTTCATATACTTAAGAGAACATTATCGTGTTCATTCTCCAGGAAATAGGGCATTTTAGCACTGAAATAATGCTTAGCATCTCAACCTGTGCATAACCACAGGGCAGGGAGAATTCCAAATACTAATGTTCACAATAAATCCAAACACCCTGACAGCCTCACTCCCCTACCTTTGAGCAATTGATCTAGGGATATAACATTGAAATATATGATAACAGTCATCTTAGAAAAGAGATCTTTCTTTAAAGGCATAAATATCTGATAAAAACATATATACATACACCAATACTTCTCCTCCACCAAAGATTTTTTTTTATTTTTTTTCTGTGTATGTGTGTTTTTTTCGTTCTTTCTTTCATTTCTCTAACCAGGGATTGAACCCAGGGGTGCTAAACCACTTACCCACTTATGCAGCCTTTTTTATTTTTTATTTTGAGACAGAGTCTCACTAAGTTGCTTAGGGATCTGCTAAGTTGGTGAGGATAGCTTTGAACTTGTGATCATCCTGCCTCAGCCTCCCAAGCCACTGTGATTACAAGCATGCACTACTGTTGCCTAGCTCACTAAAGAAGTTTTGATTGACCAAGCCTTAATCGGTGTCTTGGACTTTCTCCTTGATACATCTGTGAATTTTTATAAAATTCAGTTTTAGAAAGAACCATGTCTAAATCATTTTTAAAAGAACCCTCATTCCCCAAGTTCCAATAGCTCTGGATATCTGTGAGTTTTCTCATCTCCCGTTGTCCCTCCTGTGACATCTGATCACTCTCCACTCTTGTCTGTGTTTAGAAAGAACCACACCTGTTTGGCCAGAATCTCCTTTACTCCTGATGCTTTCTCTTAATAATTCCTATACTACCCTAAGGATTTACTGAAAATCCCCAGTTGCCCATGCTCTTTGGAGTTTAGCCTAATCCATTTCCCCTATAGCAAAATATTTTTACAGTAGTCACTATATGTAATTCTGTGGTTCTGAATAAGGTCTTTCTTTTCATGGCTCCACAAGTATCATTTAATAATTATTTTTGACCAAAAAACTCTAATAATAAATATGTGTTATATATATATCTGAGTAGAAGAATAGGGTCTATTTATCACCATATCGGATTTTTATGTCATCTCATCTTTTTTTGTTCTTTTTGGTAGCCTAGCACTAATTATAATTTAGAAAACAAAAATACAAAAGAATCTACTTGCACTGTGTTTTCTTTTTCTTTCATTTTCTTTCTTTTTAAACATGACTCACATGTATTTTGGAGTTGCCAACATTTTATTAGCCATCTAATCTCAATCAACAATCCATTATGTGAAAGGGGCCTTATCCCTATGCACAGGGCAATACGTTTTTAGTAGGAAATTTACACATGGATGCTGTTATTGTTTGAATGTGAGGTGTTCCCCAAAAGCTCATGTGTGACAATCCAGGAAGGCTGAGATGAAATGATTTGGTTATAAGAGCCTTAATCCAATCAATGAGTTAATACCCTGATAGGAATTAACTGGCTGGTAAAGGTGGATCAGTGGGGGCATGTCTTTGGGGTATATATTTTGTACTTGGCAGGAAATTTCTCTCTGCACTTCCTGGCAATAACCTGAGGCTCCTCCCTTTGCCACACCCCTGTGCCATCATGTTCAGTTTCACCTCAAGCCATGATGGAAGGAACCAGCCTTCTGTGGCTGAGACCTCTGAAACCATGAACACTTAAATAAACTTGTCAGGTCCTTGGGTCACAACAATGAAAAACTGACTAAAACAGATGTCTTTGATGTAGTGTCTCAAAAAGAGTGCATTAAACCCACCACGAATCAGGGACTCTTCCTGTTATTTTGTCTAGTGATTTACATGGTATGATCCTTTCTTTAATTTCTCTACCTGGTGACAATGTTGGGAGTATAAAAAAAGGCAAGGATAAACTTCAGTATACAAGGTAAAGAATACATTCTTGACTCTTCTACAATATGTGTCAATTTGAGGCGCTTTAAGAAGGAAACCTCTTTAAATCTTCATGAGTCAGAAAGCAGTTGAGTAAATCTGATCTCTACCACTTTTCACCCTGTGGCACTGGGCCACTGTTTTAACTTCATTTTTTCCTCCCTGTGAAATGGATATGTGTACTTGTAATTTCTGCCTACTTCATAGACTTGTTCTAAATATGAAATATTTTCATTGTGATTGTATACTGTATCAGCAGTATTACTTGTGAGCAAGGTCTATTTTAAATGCTTCCAACTTTTTAAACAACTTAATTCACTCATTAAACCAACTTGACCTCAGATGTATCAATGAAGAGGGAATGAGCTAAAGGGAGAGAAGGAAAGATAAGGAACAACACACAGATATAAGACACTGAACAAACTAGTTCTGAAAAAATAAAGTGCCTGAGCAAGGACCTGGAGCAGTTACAAATTCACTGATGCTGCCCTGAATTTTCTATGACTAGCTTCTTTATTTCTAGTTCATCTAATTGGGATATTGTCGGTGGAAATATTTTTCACTGGAATTTTATAAACCTTGCAATGGGTAATTTTTCTCCAAGTGCATGTGTAGCAGAGCCAAAAAATCAGAGTACAGCATTTATAAGCCACTCATCATGTTGGGAAAGTGCACACCCTGGAAGACAGACCAATTGCATTTGACCCTGAAAACTGAATGGGTTATGTGCACCCAAACCTTGCTCTTTAAAACAAAATAATAAAAATGTGCTTCAGAGGAGATAAATAACTGCTCAGACAGGAGGCAAAGATGTGCTCTTGTATGGACTCTGAATGTTATTTATAAGAAAGAAAGATTCTTATCCCTATAATTCCCCGAGGAGGAAAGGGCGGAGGAATCAAGAAGATAGGCACAACGGGAGCTTAGGGAGCATTTTCCTCTCAGTGAGCCCCCGCTAACACTAGGCTCTCTGGTGATCACATCCATGCAGCATAGGTGCGTTTTCTTCCTGGTAAGCCTGGGGAGAGGATGTTATCCCTCCTGGCTTAGCCGTTCTTGTTCCATTTGAGAATAATGGGGATTTAAAAACCATAAGACAAGCTAAAAGGCACTATTAAATAGATAAACTTTTTCTTGTAAACCTATTTTCCTTTGGTACATTTTACCTTTTTATAAGTTCATAAAGTTATAGACAATATTTTGCAATTATTCTGCACTTTATTATGAATCCAAATGGAGATGCTTTCTATTTTCCAAAGGGAGAACAGAAAAGCTTAAGAAGTAGTAGTGACAATAATGATGTTGCTTTGGCTGCCAAGGATTTGATGGACAAGGATTGCTTAGAGACAAATGTAATTGCTTGCTTCAAACCTGTATGTATAAAAGGAGGTCATAGACATTTTAGATTTATAGTTACACTTAGATTGTTTCTGAAGAACAAAATAAGAGCACATTTCTCCTTTAAATCTATATTTAAATATATTTGTCCAATGAAGTTAACAGGATTTTAATACCATTAAACATTTATTTATATTTAACATAATGAGTTATGTTGAAGCAGTGTATTATATTGAATGTAATGAATTAATATTGATAATTTTTATAATAATGATTAATTATTAAGATAAATCTCCATAGTAAGGGCATTTGTGATTCACCTAACTATGCAATAAGAACAAGGAAAGTTACTGGATTATGGGATTTCCTATAACCAGAAACAAACCTAAATTTAATTGCTGGAAGTCCTCTTAGATCTCATCAAAACTGCATCCTCCTAAAAAGCAAAAATTATTGCGTGAACTGTTATAACTGCAATTTGGTCCTGAGACACTACTGCAGAAAGTCTCCCCATTTCAAGTCCAGCCTCACATAATTCCCCCTTCTGGTAGTGGTAGATCTAGCTTATTGATTCTAGCAATTGAAATGTGTGCCTTCATGAAAGCTGAATTACGAAGGGTTGTCAAGGTCAAGAAGTATTTTATCAGTGGAGATTGCATGTATACCACAGAGATTTGCTGTCAGAGTTAATTTTTCTCACTGAATAGCCACAAAAAATCATTTAAATATTTTTCTTTGTCATTACCATGCTGCACAGCTTCATAGAGAAATTGCAACTGCGCTACTTTTGGGCATTTCCCAGAGCTTGAGTACTGACGTTCGTCATTGACAAATAACACTTGTTAACTAATCACACACTGTCAGGTCATGTGTTTGAATAATTTGCTATGTAATTTTCTCGTATTAGTCAAATTAAAATGTGGAAGTGCATATACTATTTCAGCCAGTTAGCTTAATGATAGGTGATGTGTTAAAATTAATTATCTGCCATGTCATATTATTTCAAACTTGAATAGACTTCCCATTTGACCCAAAGATTTGCAAACATCATACAAATATGACTGACTAATTTATTCCATATATGTTTATATATATATTAAATGGAAAGTAATCTCTTCCAAACTTATACAAATTTGATTGCATATTTTTGTGCAAGGTGAGAGATGGATCATAAAAAAAGATGATTGCATTCATATGATGCAACTATGACCCAAGGTTTACTGGAGCTGTTTACTGCAAAGGAATAATAGAGTGGATACTATCTCCCCAAACTCTAATTATTCTACACTCTGGGCTAGTATTCTTTGTGCTCCAAAGTCAAGGTTCTAGAATAGATGACTTCTTCATCCAACAAGCTGAATATTGTGAAAAGAGCTATTCCAAGAGCAATTGCTGCCCCTCCTCAATGTTCCATGTCTATACGTTAGAAGGGCAAGAGAACACTTAGTTTCTGTAAGTGACAAGAAATCTATCAAGGGAACAGCTTTGCCTTCCAGAAATGCTGACATTAGCCAATGAATTTGCTGTCTGCAGACTGCTCACTCCAGATGAGTTAGTTTTGAACACAACAATGGGAAGCAAACCTCCAGGACCATCCAGATTCGTCTCTTAATCAACAACCCCTTCACTCTTGGGGGATCATTAAACAGAAGCATGATGATTAATTTTGATTGATGTCACATCATAATCAATTTCATAGTGCTGTTTGAGAAGAGTGTAGTCTGGTTTGCTCAACAGCAAGGGGCAATCTTTGAACAATATTAAGGAAGCTAAATTATGTTAGACATAAATCCCACTTTCTGAGGATTTTTTCGTGTGACTCATTGCCAGGATTGATTACTGGATATTTGAAGGTGTTTATTCATATTAACAATAGAAAAGGAGATAATGATTTGCTCTTAAAACCCTCTCCAATTCATTTCTCAGAGATGGACATCCATATGCCCAAATAACTTAAGTCTGCCATGAACTCTTGAAAACGACGCTGTCAGTTCTCTGAAATAATTTCTTTGTTGAGTTTCCATTACATCATTGTAAGTGACCTCTGATGGTTTAAGAAGCCAGCTTAAACAAAGTCAGTGCTCTAGTTCATGTTTATTATAAGTGTCCAAGGTCTGAGCATAAGCTGTCGATCCATCTACTCAGATCGAAGCAGGCACTGTGTAAACTCTCCATCCATTTTCAAAGGTCACAGATGGAACAAAAAAGAACAGAGGACTATATTATTCTGAGAGTGAAAAAAAATACAGAGTTCCTCTTTTAAGAAGAGAAGGGAAAGGAAGTATCTGAAAGGGAGGGAAGTAGAGCAGGAGTTCAGCTGAATAGGAGAGAGCCAAACTGCCAGGTGCAGGAGCAACTAAAGCAGCAAGACCAAAAGAATGTACTAGTCCAGCCTGTCACTTCTTGCAATGGTAGATAAGGCTAAACTGGGGGCAGGACCAAGCTCCCATTCCATTTTATCTTTAGGAGTGGTATTAGTTGATGATCAAGTGAAGCAGTACAGATGTGAGGACTGTCTCACTGAAAAGAGAAAACTGTAGAACCCAGCAGATAGTTACTCCATCCAAAGCTGCTCACTGAGAGATGAGCAATCCGTAGTGTGGCTTTTAGCAACCTAAGGCCACCTCTGTAGAATGACGTCAACTCTTCCTCACCTCTCCTACACATCTCCCAACCCCCTTTAATACATGTGTGTGAGAAAGCTGAATGTTGCAAGGAGAATTTGCCGTTTGTTCCAGCCAAGACCTGTGATATGCAGAGGCTGGAAGTACCAAAATGGTCAGGTTCTGGTGGAAGCCTTCTTCAGAGTTGTAGATGGCTTTCTTCTGGTATCTTCCCATGGGACAAAAGAGCTCTCCAGTATCTCTATTATAAGAACTCCCACCCTTGTGACTTAATGAACTTCCAAATGTTTCTAGTTTTCCAGTCAGAGTTACTGATTCTGCAGAAAGCTTGATCCAGTGGAGGTGCATCTCTGCTCCACCACATACATGGAAAAGAAATTATATTCTAGGAACATTAAGATTGATTTCTTAGCCATGTGTGTTGATGCTTATCTATAATCCCGAGACTCAGGAGGCTGCAGGAGGATCATGAGATCAATGACAGTCTGGGCAATGTAGCAAGGCCCTATCTCAAAAAAAGAAAAAAAATAAAATAAGGAAGCTCAGGTGCCTGGCACCTCTGATTTCTATATTCAATACCAAAAAAGTATCTATTTATATTTTTCCTCATATTTCTACGTTTGCACATTTTTATTATATCTAAGAACAAAATCACAGTTTATGAAACAATATTTTACTTGATTTTTTATTAAATTCTGGTAGATTACAAAGAGATCTTATACTGTAATTGACCTCAACATTAGTTCATTTATGTATGAATAGAACTCTTTCCATACTTCCCTTATTCTTTTACCATGTCCAGGTTTTCTGCCATGTGTTAGGTCATGGAACCATGTGTTAGGTCATCAAACCAATCCAGATGCCCCTCACTCGACAAGTGGATACAAAAACTATGGTACATATATACAATGGAATACTACTAGGCCATTAGAGAAGAAGGTATTATGGCCTTTGAAATCAAATGGATGGTGATGGAAGGAATTATGCTAAGTGAAGTATCCCAATCTCAGAGACTCAAGGGCTAAATGGCTTCTCTCACCTGTGGAAGCTAGAATACATGGGGAAGCAGTAGGTTAAACAGCTAACCTAACAATAACTGCAAATTGTATGATTCTCAGCGTAATAGGGGGATGGCTCCCCAGGATACTTAGAGGCATAGGGAGGGGGAAGGGTGAGGGGAGGGTACTTGAAGAACTCCTAGGATACTGGAGAGTAACATCAGAAGCAGATGTTATTCCTCCACGAGATACCCATTTAATGCATGAGTTCTTCTGGGGGTAACTGCAACAGGTGAAACCCAAGGTGGTCATCCATGTTTTGGCATTACCCCTGGATAACTATGTATAAATACATTGGTCATTGATGGTTAGATAATGTTTCTCTCTCATTTGTATCTCTACATACTGTTAATAAAAAAAAAGTCAATCTCATAAAATAGAAAAGTTTTTGAGACATAAGAATAAATAAAACTAACTTCTGAGTTTTGAGAATTTTAGAATAATGTGGGATTCTATTTATACAGTGGCAAGATTTACACACTTTATAGGGAAATAGAAATACAAACTCTACACACTATTTCTACCCATCTTACAGCAGAAAAGCCTGCAGAATTCATTTAAGAATGGAAAAAGAATGAGCCAAAGATCCAGTGAGGGGATGTTAACAAAGTTTTTAAAAGAAAAGGTAGCACTTGGAAAAGAATAGCATAAAGAGAAGTAGGAACTTTACTAATAGAGGTTCAAAGTATAATTTTAAGTTGAGGACTATTACAAAAAAAGTCTTAGAGGTTTGAGAAAACAGATCATTGGCAATTGAACTCATTTCTTAGGATGCCTGGAGCACAGGATATGCTGAGAAGAGAGGAACAGAGATAAAGGTAATGGATACACAGGGGCTCCATCCCTGCCTTGCTATGAAGCTCAGCTTTGAATTTTGTATCAGGTCAGGTATTGACAGTTTTGATGTGAGGGAGAAACTTAGATAAAATTGTATTTAGAAAGAACACATGGAAGAAGCATGTAGTATGGATAAAAGGGATATAAAATTCTTATTGAGGAGAAGTTATTAGTCACAAGAGATGACTGCAGAAGGCAGAATGAGTTATTATTCTCTTTATGTAGCCTTTCACTTTTATCACCAATTTCTACTCTGTTCAGATTGTAGTCATATATAATTTAATGTTTATTCATAATCAAATTCAACTTGAATGGAGAGAATCTGTAGCTAGAGTTTGGCAAAACAAAACAAAACAAAACTATGATACAAACAAATACATAAATTAAAAAAATAAATATATAAATACATGAGAAGGGTATTATCAAAAAATATAGAAAAGTGGCTTGGAGTTTAACAAAATCAGAGTGAAAGTCAGTTGATATGAATAAGTAAGCTCCCAAAGAATTATGAACAAATATTATGAATGCAAACAAATAGGCCTGCATAAAATATATACACTTCTCATATTTACAATCTGCTTATGGATTTATTTTAGCAAACATTTAAGTGCAACTAGTAAATCCATTGGCACACCTTGAGTACAAGACCTTATTAAATAATGCATTTCCACTGTTTGTCTTCAAGACACAATATTCCTTCTACAGCTTTAGGATTGAATCTGTAGCTATGGATTATTCTCACAAATTGACATTGATTAGATGGTCAACTTGATGATAAGACTTTCCTTTAAATATAGAGTGTCCTGATTAGGATCGAAGTATCTACTGTGATTAAAAAGGACAAGAAGAGGGTTGGAACAGTGGCTCAGAAGTTGGAGTGATTGCCTGGCATGTGCAAAGATCTGGGTTCAAACTCAACACCACATGCGCAACTAAATATTGGAGAAACAAAGGCCAGCTGAAAAAAAAATGATTGTCTCTCTCCCTCCTTCTTAAAACAAAAACAAAAACAAAACAGACAACAAGAAGAAGATAATTTTAGACATTTCTTTGTCTATCTGAAATTTCTTCAAGTTCAGGTGACATCAGATCCAGAAGCATCATACCTAGACATTTATGCTTTGGCTCCCCCTGGAGGATATTAAGGTGTCACAGAACTTAGTAAATGATGGAGTTAAAGCAAATTTCCCTCAAACAACATAAAATTGAAAAAATAAAACAAAACAGTGTTATGATTTGGATGAAAATGTCCCCCAAAACTCCTGTGTGACAATTCAAAGGGTGAGGTGAAATGATTGGGTTCTAAGAGCCTTAATCCAATCAATGATTTACTCCCCTGCTCTGGATTGAATGGTAACTGTATGCTGGTAGGGTGTGGCTGGAGATGGTGGGTCATTGGGAGGGTGCCTTTAGGTGTATCTTTTGTATCTGGTGTGGAATTTCTGCTCCTTGGAGCCGCGCCCTCTGTCATAATGTTCAGACTCACCTTGAGCCCCAATGATTGCACTCAGCTGCCTATGGACTAAGACCCCAAATAAACTTTTCCTCCCCCAAATTGTTCTTGTTATGTCCTTTAGTCACAGATATGAAAAAGCTGACTAAAATAAACAGTCACATAACAGCAAAAAATAGGGAGTTCTGCAGAAAGAATAATAGTGCTAGACATGCCGAGCCATAGGAAACACACGAATTAAGCACAACATATGAGACAGCCATCTGTAGCCCAAGGAAAACAAAGACCAATCACAGAGAGAAGGGAAACTCAAGAGCAGAAGCTCAAGATCATTCTGGCTTCTTACCTGATACAAAATTTCCCTAAGTAGCCCAGCAAGCTGGGCACTTAACATAGCACAGTGGTACTGTAAAACACAAAAGGCAGAGATCAGAGTGGAGACCACAACATGGAATCTGCAGGGCAGGGCACTGGAAAGAATGCAGCTGCAGAGTGTTGGGAAGAGCTCTCCTTGATGAATGCCTGAGTTTAGTGTATTCCAGGAAAGACTGTGGGAAGAAAATGAAGAAGCAGTTCTTTAGAAAGAAAACCGTTCTAAATATATATACACTTAATAACAGAACTTTAAGACACAGGGACCAGAAATTAGCAGAATTAAAAAGAGAAAGATGAATTCTTAAATTTGAGAATTTAATACATTTCTTATTTCTAATAATTAATAGAATTAATCATTAAAAAGTAAAGTGAACGCACAAAAAGTAGTATGCTTAGGGAAGATCAGAACCATTCTGTAAGTCAACTTGACTGACATTTACAGAACAGTACACCCAAAAATTGCAGCTGCACGTGCTTTAAAAATACACTTAGAAAATACATGTCTTGATCCATAAAACAAAGTTCAATAAATTTTAAGACAAAAATACGTGCAGTATTTTACTAGAACTAAATTGCATTAAGATAGAAAGCAATATAGCAAGAAATATAAAATTCCCAAATATTTTAAAATTATATTTCCCAACATTTTTCTCATTTATAAGCAATCAAGGAGTCAAAACCAATATCTCAAAGTACATTAAAAATATTATGAAATATATCAGGAAAACCTCCAAATGTTTAAATTCATAGTACATAACATCAGTGCTTAGAGGTAAGATTGTAGGTTTAAGGGCCTGTATTATAAAAAGAGTAAACTATCAAGACAACTATATAAGTTTCTACCAAATAAGCTCAAACAATAAAAACAATTTAAATTCAAATAGAAGGAAGGCAAGAAAATAAAAGAGACAAAGAATCAAAAAGTAGGCTGGGCATGCAGCCTAATGCATGAGAAATCCAGAGTTAGATCCTCATGACTGCAAAAAACAAAAAAGCATGAAACACACAAAAGAAAAATTCATACTTTTCGAAGATTTAATAAATTTGAAAACCAATAACCATATTAATCAAAGAACAAAATAAATACAAGAAAGAAATCACGATCATAAAGAATAAAAGAAGGGATATAGCTACTGATAAATCAAATATTAAAATAAGAGTGGAAACCTTAAAATAATTTTGACTACATAAATAAAATAGAAATTTCCTGACAAATTCAACATCAAAAACTAATTTAAAAAGATGTGGATTTATTTTTAAATGGCTATATATCTATTCATGAATTTGAACACATATAATAAAAGCCTTCCCACAAAGATACATTCCAAATCTAGAGGGTGTTCAAAATTATTTTTTTTCAGTATTTAAAACTTAGAGTGTCTGGGTATCTTTCCAGGGGACTTAGAATCAGCATATTACAGTGACACAGCAATATCAATGTTCATAGCAGCACAATTTACTATTGCTAGGCTATGGAAACAACCCCGATGTACCTCACTGGAAAAATGGATCCAAAAACTGTGGTACATTTACACCATGGAATATTACACAGCAATTAGAAACAATGATATTACAGCCTTCGAAGGTAAATGGATGGCTATGGAAGAGATCATGATGAGTAAAATCAGCTTAACCCAGAGATCTAAGGGTCGATTGTCTTCACTCATCTGTGGAGGTGGGGACTAGACCCTGGACAATGAGAAAGTTGGTCTAGTAGCATGAGTTAAACCCAGATAAGATGTAATGCTTTACAATCTA